>CAKAOH010000210.1:0-21869 GCA_916701665.1 Sebastiscus tertius | reverse complement strand
CCTGTTTCTCCCCTAATCTGTCCCGTTCTCAGTTTCTCTACAGTTCCAGTATAGAAAAAAAAAATGCTATTATGAAGCTAAAATGTTTAAATGGGTTGGTGGTGATGGATAGACAGAAGGTTGACCATGTTACCTTGGCGCTGGGATCCGCCATCATCTGCAGCATTACATAAAATAGGAAACGACTGTAAGTAAGTCTTTGGGATAAGACGGCTAACCAGTGTAAACATTTTGATGAGATATAATATGATTTCCAGAAAGGGAGGGGAACTGCAACAAAGAGCTTACCATTTTACACCTATTAAAGAAACTCAACTCCTTTGTATCTATGTGAAAGGCAAAGCATGTCTGAGCATGTGCTGCACATAAAGGAAATTACTTTTTGATTTTAAAATGAAAAGGGTGGCTAAAAAAAAATGTAGATGTGTGGCTTTTGATTACCTCAATCTGTCAAAAAGATGTTTAATTATTCTCTTTTTTAAGAGGCAAGACAAGATGTAATCACTAACATGAGTGTAAAAAAAAAAGTAATTTAAAAATGGTGTGAGAACTCTCCTCAGGAGAGCCGTCTCCCCGGGGTTTTAAGTTGTACGTCTTCTGATTTGATGCTGGTTGAAACCAGAGGTCTACCACTAAACTAGATATTGGTGAGAACGAACCACTTCCAAACTTAATCCCCTTCATACAGCGGCTTGTCCTGTGGTTTCAATTATATCCATCAACCTCACTAGAATCATACGACCGGCGCAGAGTTACGCAGAGAACCAGTGACCTCATGGCAAACGAATGACCGGTCACAGGACGGGAGAAAACTGGTGGCAGATTTAGAGTTCATTCAAATTGTACTCTTTTAGCATATTCTAGTTTTTATATTCAGTTATATTTTATTACTGAGCAGACTGATTTACATTTGACTGATAAGAGATGCTGATAGCAGTGACATTTAAGGAGAATAATCTTAGCTCTACCAATAAAGAATATCATTTGCTATCATAGATCTTACTGCATCACTTGCAAATACACTTATATTATGTGGTTAAACTGTCAATAATGCAAGCTCAGTGATCCACCATAGAGGCTTTGTTCATTCATTTATTCATTCAGGCTGTGATATCAAACAGATATAGCTCCCACAGCTAACCTACCAAAGACTTGGAGCTCTGTCTGGATGGAGCAACAAAGGGGCAGCCACTGGTGGGGGCCTCCTTCTCGATGGAGTGCCGCCTCTGTGGAGACTGACGCTTGTCTGGCTGCGGGGTCGCAGAGATAGGCAGGAACTTTGGAGGAGCTGGACACGTGGGACAAAAAAAACATTTGTGAAGACATTATGAAGACAATTTAGATATGTTTGTAGTAATCAAAAAGCAGAACGTAATGTATTACAGTCTGTTCCGGGTGAGCCTTTACCCTTCTTCCCTGTGACAGGCTCGGGCGACGTGTCCTCCATCAAAGACGTGGACATACTGGAGCTGCTCCGCGTGGGCTCCTCCTGTCAACCAGAAGATTACATTCATTTTAGTCACGTGATCCTGATAGCTTTGAATGACTTTGCATATTGCATGGCAAAAACAAAATCCAATTTGACTATCTTCTTGTGAAAACACAGATGCTACAGTTTTTCTAGCTGTTAAATTGGAACTGGATTAAAGGGTGGTTGTGATCACCAGACATAACAGTCAGACATCTTACATCGGATTCGGAGCTGTCCAGCTCAGCCAGCGTGGGCGCTCTGAGCAGCCTCTTCCTCTGGCTAAGGGGCTGTGCTCCACTTTGATTGGGTCCCAGAGACTGGGTGCTGACAGCCAGTTTCCTGGGTGCATCAGGAGAGTCTGTGGGTGAAAGATACGATTGAAGTGCTGTATTTACAAATGAACCATAAATACTCATGAATCATCTCCTTATCTGAACAGCTGGCCATCGGGCCTCCTGAGTAAACAATAGGTGACTTTGTCTTGTTACTAAATTATACCACAGAGTCGGAATACACAGGTTAAATGGTGACCAATATAAGCCCCAACTACAGGTGGGTGAAATATAGAATATACTCATTGCATTGCGACTTGTTCTATGAGGGATGTGGTATGACTATATAACAAACATTGAGTATTAAGTTTTTCCTGTGAATTTCTAGTGAATAGGTAATTTCACATATATTCAATAAGTCAGCCTGTCAATAATAAATAAAGAAATAAAACAAAATTAATAATTATTAAATAATAAATAAAATGAATGATAATTCAAAAAAACAATAATAATTCCGCTTTTGAATTCCAATTGTGTGAATAATTAATCGAACTTAATAAGAATACATTTCCAAAGAGCAATCTGACTTCAATATGACAGCACACCACCTCAGGGTGTTCAGATTAGTTTACTAGAATGATCATGCTGATATGGTCATATGCATAAAAAGGGTTAAATCCAGCAGTTATGTTATTTTAGAGAAAATATTAAAATATCGAATATATATAAATAATATAGAGATATATTGCGATATAGCCTAAAAATATTGAGATATTATTTATAAGCCCTATCGCCCAGCTCCAGCCCCAACCATATGCTTATATTACAGATTTTCTCTTTAATCATTTCATCTAAATGAAGGAAACTGCACTGAAAAGGCTTCAATGTATTTTGTTACAAAGGCCAAAAGATCACACCCACTGACGCTGGCTTCATACCCATAAGGCACTGCATCTTTACCTGAGCTGCGGAACAAGTCCTGAGGAGTGCTGAAGCTTTTCCCTGCACCTGTAAAGGAATTAAGGGAATATAACCTTTAGTAGGACAACACACACGCGTTCATATTTTCATTCCTAGTACCACAGGGAGGACCTGACAGCAACAAGCATCTGTCAGACCAGGTGTGAATTGAGGGGATGTTGTGTACGTGTGGACTACAGTACGCTCACACAAACACATTGTGCATAGCTAGAAAGCACAGAGGGAGAGGAACGTGAAGGGGGGGATGTGCCAGGGGAAGCAGAAAAAGAAAATGAGTGCAGCCACAGCGCAAAAGGTTATTCCCATACATCCATCTGAATTATGGTCGTCCTGTGAAACTGTAGTGCTACATTCAGACGCTCATCTGCCATTCAACTATTCATCTGAGGTAGACTGCTGACACCCGTGTTATGTAATTTGTCAAATTCCTCAGTGAGAGCGGATTAGGGTGACGAGCGGGGCAGACTGATGATCTGTAATCTCACCCTGCTGGCTCTGGCTCAATTGTTATCCCTCATCACCTAGACCACAGATGGTCCCCTGTGATTAACCGACTACTATATCCAGGGTACGCTGTCCAATTTATCACTACATGCCTAAAAATAAAGGATTCCTGCTCTGAAGCTGTATGTTTTTACTCTTAACTCCCAGCGAAGACCAAGGCGACCATTTCACACAGTCTGACATTGAGTTGCACTGTGTGTTGACCCATCTTTTCCTCAGGTTCAGCAGGTGTCTGCATCACAACAGCCACTAAGAGACAGTGGTGTGTCATACACACACACACACACAACACAAGCACGAAATAATAAAGAAAGAGTGTGTGTGTGTGTGTGTGTGTTTGTGTTTGAATCAGGGAGACGCAGGAGCTAGCCCTAAAATAGCCTGGAATGAAACACAGGGTGCAACAATAGGAGCACAATAGATGACGTGAAACTTTACCTGATGAGTCAAAGCTGTAAGACGTGCTAAGAGGTCGCATGACTGACATGTTTGAAATAAAAGGAAATGGGAGCAAATAGGAGAAAAAGAAATCCATGAGAGTTAAAATGGATGGTGGAGTCGACGAATCATCTAAGTTTCTAAAAAACAAATAGACAGTTTTCGGAAAATCTAACCATATTATGTTTAGGAACAACCTGTGTAGCCTCCCATATGTACGATTATACGATTATGCAACCCTTGCTCCATATTACCCCCCTAAATCCCATTACAAAAGGCGTCTTGTGTAAGCACTGTACAGTATCGACTGACAACATATTTGCTGTTTTTATCTGATTAAAGCCTTAAATGGTTTGAAACATTATACCCAATTGGCCCGTTAAGACGTCTGCATACCTAAAAGGATAATCTACCTGTTATGCACTGCTTTTATAAAAGTAACCACAAAGAGCAACATTACATACCGGAATCCTATTTTTAAAGTATAAAACCAAAGAACTTATCCGTCCAACAAGAGCACATTTGTCAGTAACCACAACTGTTACTTCAGCAAGTGCAGCTCTAGCAAACAACTCAAAGCTCACAGCTGCAGGTAAAGTGATCCCTGTTTAAACACTACGACACTTCTGATGAAGTGAGCAGATCAATGTAGGAAGAGCGCTGTTAGTGTAATCATGACGGATGTGGTTAAGTCATGGTTAATGGTTTTTTGTCCCGAGCGGAGGGGTTAGGCTCGTAAAGCGGTAAGTTAACAACACTCTCACCGATTAGAAACAATCAAGGTTTAGTTTGAGTAGAATGTTACACAAGTACATATACATTTTTGTTTAAATGTATACATATAAACATATGTGTGCAATTGTTAGCGCATACCTAGGCGGTTCCTGCGGATCATGTCCGGTGAGACCGGCCTGAGCTTCCTTTCAGATTTGATGCCCTCCAGCAGTCGCTCGTGGAGGCTCCGGGGACGTGGCGGGTGGGGCTTCAGTTTACGGGCGGCGACCTGTCACGACAAGCACCACACCAAGTGAGTACTCGACGAATGAGTGCATGTTTTCTTGTAATCCATCAAGACTTCTAACTCTTCTATTAGTCAAGTTTATCCCTTTGTCAACACTACGTAATTATGGCCGACATTATGTTTCCCATCATTTGTGATTTACTGTGAATGTCAGTGTCACAACAAAATATTGATGTACTGACAAATTGTTTCCATAGCCGGGTTGAATATAGATGATAATTATCATGTGAGTCACTCTGTTGTCAAACTGAATGCTGGATATACATACATACATACTGGATATCATATAGACTAAACCTGTCAGGTTACTTCAGACAAACGTATCTCCTGACAGATCACTAGCACAAATGTTGTGTACTACTCACGGGGTTGAGAGGCGGTCGCGACCTGATGAAATCAAGAATGATCTCATGGGCGCTCTTCTTTAACCTCGGTGGGATGTCTCCATTCACCTGGAATGAAATTGTTAAATTTGATGAGGATCATGATTTTTTTTTTTAATACCTGCACTGAATGGGCTGTCAAAACCTGCAGAGAGAAATTACCACTGCCACTTGAGGACATTAAGAAAGGTATTATTAAAACGAGCGGGGAAAAAAAAAACGTTGAAAAAATCTCATTAGCCGTGATTCCATTCAATCGTCAAGCAAATTTGAAGTTTTGAAATGTCACAAAAGAGAAATGCAAATTAGGCGTGTTTCCATCCACTGGTTTTGAGACAATAAACTCTGCTACAGCGTAGTTTGGTCAGAAGTTGGCCCTATAGGCTATGCACGGCTGTAATCCGCCAGTAAACATAGCAGAAGACGTACAGGTTTCGAACCGGAAACAAAACAAGTCGGCTAAGCCATCTAACTATCTATGAATGAAAAATGGAGATAGGGCTTCGGGAATTAGTTTCAACTGGGAAAGTTTGAATTGTTCTTTCACATCAGACAGTACTGGTCATGTTTCATGCTGTCCGGAGACGAAGACAAGCATTCTCACATTATGGGAATATTCGAGAAGACGTCGACAGCGGAAACAGCTAATCAGTCATATGAGTTGAATGTTTGCTGTGTCAGAACTTATTCGACAAAGGTGTTTCTATAATCCATTTAGCGCATCATCTCTTTTTCGATAATAGCAAAAACCACCGAGCGCAAAAACTTTTTTACGCAATTGAGAAGGTTTTATCAAATTTTGCCGTTCACATACAGCATTTCTGATGCGGTACTTCAAAATGTGTCTCAAGTTAGTCCAAACTAAAAGCTAAATAGAAATAAATGCTTATCTTGACTTTTTCCATACCAAGACTTTTCGCAGCTTGTAGCGTTTGGAGCGGATATCGTCCATCAGCATTTCGTACGGTGTGAGCTGGTATTCGATGGGTAACGGGTTGTACTGACGCTCCTGAACCTTCTTCAGTTTAACACCATCTCGTAGATCTCGCATCACCTGCACCCAGAACCGTGCCTGGTGTGGACAAAAAAAAAAAAGATGCGATATGTTAATTACTGCAGTATATAAATGATGTAATTACCAACACATGGTCACAGAGTTAAATCTATTGGTGTAGAAAAAAACAATATTCTTCTTACCCAATCTGCATTTTGCAGCTCGTCAAGGTCTCTAACAGGTTCATCCCGAGTCCTGCCTTCCATTTTCCGAAGGTTCTAACCAAGAAAGCAAAAACAGACATAAAAAAAAAATAGAGAAAGAAATTAAAAATGTTTTCTAGTGTCATGATATTCAAAAAGATGTACCACTGCATTCACAGTGCTGGCTGAACATAAGTTGAGGTCTTTAACAAACTGCCCATATTGTCAAAGCAGTCTGGTTAATTAATCACATGAGCATGTCGATATCCATCTCATCCTATATTGACAGTGTACCACA
Organism: Sebastiscus tertius; assembly: GCA_916701665.1. Classification (NCBI taxonomy): domain Eukaryota; kingdom Metazoa; phylum Chordata; class Actinopteri; order Perciformes; family Sebastidae; genus Sebastiscus; species Sebastiscus tertius. Next base: position 15,304 of record CAKAOH010000210.1, on the reverse strand, counting down.
GGGGAATAAAGAAGCCAATAGTCAACTAATGGCTGCTATTAATGATACCAGTATCTTCACTGTCGCTTTAACTGAGCCTGCAACCTCTGAAAAACAGAATAGTGGCCAGACAACTGCAGCTGCTTTTCTTCTCATCATCGACTCATCTATTCAACCACACCTGTATTTACTGTTGAAACACATTCCTTCTTCCTAAGCCTTATCTTGTTTTCTGCTGATCTGACCTTTCCCTTCTTTTAAACCATGACAACATTTAGCCTGTCGCTCACTGACACACCCTCCACAACAAATTAAGATTTCGGTTTATTTCTAGACCAGCAAGTACAGAAAAGGGAATCCAATAGAAAGAAGCTGATAGACTCTGACTGAGAAGAGAGGAAAAACAACAACATTGAGAGAAAGACTCATTGACTAGCCTCCTAATTTGTAAGCATGTGTGATACTGTATGGTTACCTATTAGCAACTATCCAGTGACATTCAGTGCTACAGGGAGTGCAAAGCAGCCTGTGTAGCCGGGCGGTCCCCCCCCTCCTGTAAGCTCCTTAAAATAGCTGTAATAAGGTTAAACTTGATTCTATAACCATTTATTACATAAGGTTGTTTGCACATATCGCATGAGTGTGTACATACATACTGTGCAGCGAAAGCTGTTTGACAGGCTATGGAATAAGTCATGAGGCTAAATCTTTTTTAAACCTCAACTCAAAATCAGGGAACACAAAGTTGTATTAGTAAGTGTACAAGAATTTTATTCTATTTTGAAAGCTTGAGAGGGGTAGGGCAAATGTTTTTACCCCACCACCTCTATACTGCATACGACTTTATAAAGATGCAAGTGCAATGCAAGTGTAACAGTGCATTTCTGAGCTCGCATTCACACCAAGAGCAAAGCTAATTTTCGCCTCAACCATGGAAGAAATAACCACTGTTGCTGCTTTGAACATGTTGTGGAAGTCCCAGATATGTCGGAAAACCGAACGCCGTAGTGTCTGGGTTCATAACATCACCCGGTGGTGAGCTGTATTCACATAGAGTGCCATTGCACTGACTGCATCTTGCAAGCGATACGTCGCTACTGCGGTATGAACCCAAAATAAACAGATTGTGCTGTGATTTAATTGCAATAAACGGATCAGGAGGATGCCAAAATAACTATAGAATAATGCCGATTTGTAAAAAGTCTGAATTCATGCTTTGTCCGGTCGGTCCACAAGCAAACAACTTTTAAAATGCTTGTTTTCTGAATAGAGTTTGGATTGATGAGTGCTAGGCTTTGCTAACATTATAGCTGCTCCCTCAACACTCAACATAACGTCATCTTGGCATAAATACGGCAGCAATGTTGTTGTTTATACCATAGACAGTCTGTGGTTTATACACATACATTTAAACACAGAGTTTTGTCCAGTCTCTGTACATATGATGTACTATCGTAGCTCTGGTGATCACAGACAGCTACAGTATTTTTTTCCTCCATTTCTGAATCAACGACAGGACGTCAACAGGAGGAGAATCTCAACGCTGATAGGCTTTCGCGACACGGCATCACGTGAATTTCTCGCTCGAGTTTAAATATTTCAACTCCTGCAAATTTGTGTCTATTCGCTTCTTTGCAGTGACTTTGTGCGTAATCGCCCTTCGCGAAAAGTCTACTTCGCTCTTGGTGTGAATGTGCCATTAATATGAAGTCCATGCACAACACATTACGCTTTTACACACAAAATATCCAGAATGTTCCTACAGTTTGTACTTTGTGCCAATTATTGCTAAAACATGTTGTGATAACATTGAAATCTAACTGAAATTAGACTACGCCCTGGTCTGTAATATCTGGCTCTGCTCAAGCTGCTTATGCCATCTTCCATGGTGTATGTATTTCATTAACAGTATTTTTCATGCTGACATTTTGTAATTACTGATTTGAATTCAAAAGAATGAATTCCAGCACATCTTGATGAGCAGTTGGTTAATTGTCTAAAACTCGCTGTCTCTATAGGGAATCCCTCACTAATCACACTCAATTACTCCAGTACCAATACTCTGTGTTTAATGTTGTGATAATTAAATGGGAGATAAATGAGAAACAGGATGCCAGATGACGTCCGTGTCATGCCAAGTAGTGTAAGCGATGACGAGTTCTCAGCTGGACTGACAGGAAGGTCATACATTAACACCCACACATTCTCGATCCTTCTGGACCATTACCACTTTGTGGGCCGTTTTGTTGTTATTGTGCAGTTTCTGGGCACCACTCTGGTATTTTCTTTTCCCAGCGTTAGAAAGCCTGTTGGCCTCACAGATCCTAATTCAACCATTTGAATTCTACACAGTAAATCCACATACCAAAGCAGCAGAGTGGTAAACCCCAGGGACAAGACAGTTGGGTACTTTTCTCATGTCCTCTTAGCTGTTTTGCGCTGCCGAGCACAATTTTCCTTTTCACTTTCCATTTCTTACATATTTTGGTATGTTTGTCATGTGCAAATGAGTCAAATGTTTTGAGTATGACTCATGGACAACATTTTCCAACTTTGGACGAGTGACAATATAAGTAAAGTGAGTGTTTTCTGAAATAGGTTTAGGTGACTCACTTCATATGTAAGTGTATCATCAGGTACGGTAAAGAAAAAGGCTGAGCAGATGGCATCGTTTGTGTTTCCGTTTTGACTGTGACTTACCCTCACCAGATTTATTAATAACTCCCGGATGTTACGTGCAAGAGTTTCTTACCTCCTTGGCACTCTTGATCTTCTCCAGAAAGGTGTGTAGTTCCCTGGTCTCGGTATAGAGAGCACGACACACAGCCTGGTAGTGGCAGGGGGCGTCTGATGGGCTGGGCAGGTGGGAAGAACATAGCTGTAGAGAATGGAAGGGAAGGAATTAGTGATACATAGTGGTACTCTAAAGCCACCGTGAAGCCCCTTGAGGGAAATTTGTGATATAAATTATATATATTTGTGGCTATCTAACTATAAAGCAAGGAATCTATGTCTGTCTGTCTTTCCCTATGCCCTTCGCATATCTCGAGAACCACTCATCCGAGCTACTTCACACTTGGCGGGTGTATTGCTTGGGACCCAACGGAGTGCAGTGTTGAATGTGGTGCGATTTGGCCAGATGGTGGCGCTATAACAATGAACTTTTGGCCTGTAACTCTTGAACCGTAAGTCTCCGACAAGATTTCCCTGGATTTTATGGGTCCAGACGAATCTATCCATATAAGCCACGCCCATTTGCGTCTAGACTTATCTTCCACCATTTTTTATTTTATGTATGTATGTTTGGGCTTGGGTATGTTGGTGCTGAATGCAAAGTGGAAATGGAAAGTTAATACAATTCATCTGGAGGGGGGGATATGGATGTCAATATAAAATGTAATGCCAATCCATCCCAAAAAACACAAACATGTCTGGCTCATGGTGGCGCTAGAGAAAAACATCATAGGATCACCAACGTCAGCAGGCTTCACCCTCTCTGGACCATACTTGTCTGTACAAAATTTCATGTCAATCCATCCAACAATTCTTGAGATATTTCAGTCTGGACCAAAGTTGTGGTCTGGCAGGTCTATTGCCATGCCGCCAGCGTGGCCAAAAACATGAAACAGCATGAACCTGATTGTCCAGTCGGAGTGACATTCCCTGACTAACATCTTCTACGCACTATTTAAAGCTCTGACCCTTAAGGTATTTAACAGCGATCGTAAAGATAACACAAGCCGTTGCCAGAGTAATGGGTGAACTGTCAAATTATCTCCAGCGACACAAAGGCAAAAACCAGACGAGTGACATATTCTCATGATGGGTTTGGCCAACCACAGGAATGTCTGACTCAGCAGAAAGTGTTTTCTTCCTCATCCACTGAAGGGAAATTCACAGGTAAAATGGCACCTGAGCGATGGGAGAGTTTAAGACCATGCTTAAAATACCGCTGCATTGGTGGTTTCCACTGTTTATGCTGAAAACAATGATCTGTATCAAGCAAACATTATCTATTTCAAAAATCCAACTGCGCAAATTTTTAGGTACAACGGTATGTGCCAATGTCATAGCTTGGAGATGTGGTGTAAAATTGACAGGCTCTTTTGTGAGAAATCATTTGAGCATTTAATAATTAATCCCAGATTGACAGCTTTGGTAAGAGGATGGCAGTTAAGCATTGAGGAAACCCATTCAACGTCTAACTGTTCCTGTCTTTGTGGGATGCTTCACAAGCAAGTCCTGTCATCTCTTTTCAGCTTCACGTCTCGCTGAACCCTCATCGACCCAACCTACCTCCGCCTGACGGAACCGCAGAGTACAAGTAGAGGAAGCAGGTCAGTCAGGAATGTGCATTAATCTACTCCAGCCATGTCATACCAACATATAGCAGTCAAGAGAAGGATTGTTGGAGGAATTAGGAGCCAGGCGAGGCAAGACACGCACTGATTGTGTTATCCACCCGGTTCATTATATGGAAGGAACAAGCTGTGAGAGTTTCTAAGCCTATTCCCCAAATACCAGCATGTTTACACAGCTATAATTGCCAGTCTCATATTTAGAAGCTACTTGGGGAATTTACAGCGTGACGGCCCCCCCATCAGGGGAATATGTTTGGAGCTGGAGTGATGATGACGTGTGGATGCACTGCTCCGTTAACAGACCTGGGATAAAGGAGGAAATATTCATAGCAAGAGAAGAATCCGCACATTTAATACGCCTGTGATGACTTTGATCCGTCATGGATCAGCCTGATCCTTCATCCATGACTGATTGAATCGTTGCAGTAAATGATTAGAGTTATTACCGGAGGATTCAAACAACCTACCGTGATGATGTCTCGATAGCTGCGAACTGTGCTGACTGCGCTGGTGCTGGTGGTGGTGGTGGTGGTGGTGGTGGTAGCGGAGACGGGCTCCTCTTCCTCCTCCTCTTCTTCTTCCTCCTCGCACTCATCCTCCTCCTCTGTGGCTTCGTAGCCCTCGTCGGGACAGGGGTCGCTCTCGGTTTTTTCGGTGTTGGTCATCATGTCGATGAGGCGCTCCAGCGGCGGGCTGAGTTCGCGCTCCTCGCTTTCCTTGAGGCCATAGTCCAGAGCTTTGTAAATCATGATACCCAGCGAGTCAATAACCTGCGGGACAATGGACAAATGGGATGGTGTAGATTATTATTGTGTACTGGAAAATAAATCAATTTTAAAGACCAATAACAGAGTTCCTTTCAAGTGAGTTTCTACAGAACAAACTACACTGTTTTCTACCCATTTTTATGTTGATTTTATGAGTATTTTCCTTTATTGTAAAGCACTTTGTGCTGCATTCTTGTATGACGTTGAGTTGAGTGAGTTGCTATACAAAGTTTATTGGTATAATTATTATATTACGCTCAATTTTTGTGTTGCTCCGTCCGGCTGCTCTATAATTCACGGCACACCAGCACATCCTCGTGAGATAAACAACTATAATCTACAACAAACTCAATACACCTGAGCAGACAAGAAGACAGACAGGTCATGTCCTCAAATCAAATGTGGAGCGATCCCAGTGTTCTTCCCAATAGCGTAATTATCACCTTAATCTGGGGGATGATTTCATTTCATCACCGCTTCCCTTCATTAACAAGCATGGTATGACCTAGCATTTTTATTCAGCTTGTTCCAAAATGTCTAAAACTGGTTGTTTAGGACAAAGTTGTTCATTCACTGCAGTATGACCAGTTGGCTCTGCTGTGCAATCTCCTGACAACTTAAATAAAGCATTGCTCTCAGTTCAACAAGTGTTTGGAAGCAAGAGGAGCTAAATATTATACACAGGACAGTAGCTCACTGAGAAGGATCCTAGAGCTGTAGTCAATTAATACATGTATCAGCCGTCTGGGCCTTTGTTGACTAAACATGATTAGTTCATTGGTAATGAAATCATAAAAAGTAATGAAAAATCTTTTGGTTTCTACATGTGAACTAATTTTTGTCAAATTTCTTTCTGGATTTCCACTTCAACCGACACTTGGAGTTGAATTTATCACTTCAACTTCGACTGACACTTCAACTTCTTTCACAGCTTGAACTTGGACTCAATCTTCAACTCCTTTCAAGACTTTCACCACAAATGATACGTCATCTTCATTCAGCCCTTGCACTGAAATTGGGTCATGTCTAGAAGGTAACCCGCAAATTGCAAAAAGATGCAAAAACTCTCGAAAGACTTGCTGCCCGACGACCTATCATAACCATAACCATTTGAGGTCAACGCCTAACCTTAACCATTCCATGTCAACGCCTAACCTCAACCATTCCATGTCAACGCCTAACCTCAACCATTCCATGTCAACGCCTAACCTTAACCAGGATCACAGGATTTGGATATGGATGGAATCTGCTGGCTGCAATCATGTTAGTATGTGCACAAGCAACACCTCAAGGCTATTTTGAATTTGCTCTGTTGAGATAATAAAATGTGTACCGTGCCTTATTACTGTACAGTTTGTTCTTATCCAGAAAGGAATGGGGCGACATTGTTGAAAAAGGGAGGAGTCCAAATAAAACAGAATGTTGATGTACAGTAGGTGTTGTCGGGCATGGCTGGCTATTGGTGAGGTGCCAGAGAACGGCACCTCGTTCTGGCACATGGTGTCTGGGATTGTAGCGCACAGAAATGAAGGGTGTGGACTTAGCATGTTTGGGATTCATTGACTGCAACAACAGAAACAATTAGTGCATAACCAACATGTCATATAGAATCAAAGTGCCGTCCTCACGTTTGGAACACACCAAGATGTTTCCGAGAAGCAGGAACTTCCTCAACCCGTAGCCAACCACTTGGGTGTTTGCCAATAACTACATAGAAAATGTCACTATATAACATCATCACAAGTCTCCATGTTGTCTCTCTGCATTAATGTACAGACAACACAGCTCTATCTTACCCGACTTGTGTCGCTAGAAACTGCTATTGTGGTTCTTCTTTATGGATCAAATCCCTGAACTGTCAGTTTACTTTCAGCTCCATATTCATTATCTTTCTATAAATGAAAATACCAGTTCAACAGCCTCTACTCTGAATTTTCCAACACTAACCCACTGATTCTTTTACTGGTGAAAGATTGGTTTCATAGTCTTGTACTGTTATCATTTATCAACCATCTCTGTGTGCAGCAGATAATCCTGTTCCGGGGCTAAAATAAATATCCTATTCCTTAGTGTCCCATTATGTAACCTTATAATCCATCTGTAGGACAACATGCACTAGTGGGCGGAGATACAAGGAAATGCTGGAGTGACACACAGCATAAGGGTCTCATTCACCAAAGATTTACACTGGACAGCAGTTGCATTAGATTAGATTTCCAATTGAGGAACATTTGCTATACTGGGAAGGCATGGGTTGATTTAGCCAACAGTTAAATCCAATTTCCCTGCCAACATAAAATGGCTTGTAATAATTAACTTCCTGTAGTTTAACAGTGGCTAGCACAGGAAGGCTCACTGTTCAATACATCATTAATTAAAGCAATAATCTGGTTTATGGTGTGCAAGGTTTAGGTGCTCCAGAGCATAAATAATGGCAGCTTGGACTCAATTTGGCAAATATACAGTTGAGTCCAGACATGAATGGCTAGAAAACAAAATTCAATGCTGGATTACTCAACCCTGTCACTCCACCAACAAGGCAGTGTTGTAACAGCTTAATGATTTCATATCAAAGAATGACATCAAGTTCCTTATGAGTTTATGTCAGATGGAATGGGGAAGACGCAACTTAAGTATCGATAGCCAGCACCCAGGAAATAGGAAATATTACAGCTGGGTTTTCTAAATACATCTCACAATCTCATCTGAAGACTTGTGACTCAGAGGAATGAGGCAAGGAGCAAAAGCAGAGGAGGAAGGAGGGGAACAAGTATTGCTGGTAAACAGTTGGGAAAGACAGCCAGAAAATCCACTGCTGGGTTGCAGGCATGGGCAGAAATGTTTGGGAGCAAACCACTAATTGAAACCAGGCTCCACCCAGGACATAGATGGTAGCCTGCCAAGGTGGATGAATTCGTCATATGTTCCCATCGCTGTGGTCTTGGCCAACCACAGGTAACACAGGAAGTTGCATACATTTTCAAAAGCTTCTCAGGAAATGTAGCGGGATGAGTCATCTGGGTGTCAAAGAAAAAAAATAGTATCCTCTGTGTGTGTGTGTGTGTGATACATAAAGTCTTCAAGAATCCATTCAGGATATACTCCATCCTCCCTCGAAAGCAACCTTCCTCACGCTTAACAAACAAATAGTGATGCTAAGCTATTGCATGACATCATTGTTCGGGGCAAGAAGTGCTTCAGGCTTATGGTTTCCAACAATGAGTTGTTTTATACTACAGAATCTCCTCCTCACATGAAGACCAGTGTCAGACAGAGGCATCATCTTGAGAATCAATGACGAATAGGAAGAGAATTTTTTACTCATGAATAACCTTTGTCTCTTGAAGGAACACTGCATTTAATATCAAATCGTCAATGCTAGACCTAGCTCCCGACAAGCATAACTAGTGCAAAATAGCTGATAAATGATATACAAGTAAGACCTGATGATGGAAAAAAAAAAAAAAAAAACAATGAATATGGAAAGAAAATCCTCATGAGGTGGATGTTTTTACTCCAAACATGACCTTATTTATACCCACTCCACAAAATGAAGAGCAGTTTTTCCACTTAACCATTTAAACGAGGCATTCTGACAGGAGATGGTTCTTTTTGTATTCAAGCATATGTCCCACACAATGACCACATTTTAAATAACATCAATTTTGTTTTTCTCCGATAACATGCCAAAACAACTCTGAGGAACTGTGTCTAAGCATAGCAACCCATTGGGTCAAACTTAGCGCCCAACTGGGTCGAGAATAGCAACCAACTGGGTCGACTCTGTCGAGTATAGCGCCCGACTGGGTTGAATACTGTGACCAACTGAAACACTGGCTTTTTGATGATCAAAATAATTAAAGATGGGCATATAATTAACTGCATAGACATCTGTTTGGTCTGCTTTCTAGCCAAACAGTTCAGACAAGCAAGTAAGCAAGTTTGGTCGCTCTGCTGAGGCTAAAACTCATGCATTTACTGTGTGTTTCGCTTTCTTGATCAGAACTTGCTTGGAAAAATGATTCATTCATTGCGACTACCCCCGGTGAGATGAAGGTTAAATAAATGAAGTAAAGCTCCGATAAGCTGCCAGTTTAATTCTCATGGGGCAAAAAGTAAGGACAAATAATCCTAAAAACCAACTAGGTTGGAAAAATAGGCATATACATATCCTTGGTTGTATGAGCGTGCTCGATGAGCAGTGCGAGAGGAACAACCACGATGGGGAAAGCATCAGTGAGTCAACCACACACGCAGATGGACAAAGAATGAGCCTTTTGTGTGAACGTTAATGGTGCTCTTTAAGACAAAACACAGGAGAGAGGAAAAATCAGAGCTTTTTAGCACACAGCTCAGTTTATACAGGAAGCTACAACTAATCCTAGTTTTACATGAATGAATTGTTGATTCATATCAGTTGTCTGCCGTCCCCGCCCACAGCAGTACATTGCTTTGCTCCGGTGCTGGTGGTTCTGTCTGTTTCTCGATGCTGGGGGCACACCAACCGTCATCTACTGTAAGTACTACACCTACTATGGATAAGTACCTCATACAACCCCACTTCAAAACACCCGAACTATCCCTTTAAAGCTGGGGCATGTCTGAGAGTGAAGGAGTGCTTAAGTGTCACTGTAAACAATATGTGCTTCATAAAAACTGATGAAAACCCTTTTCTAGCCTTGCTTTCCAAATATATGGCAAGTGTAAAAGTACTAACTCTATTCATTTGAAAGCAAAAGTATGTATTCTTGCAGACTAGAGCAACAGGACTGGCATCATTCTTTGGATTGGAGGTAACACAAACACATTCTTGCCTTTGCAGTTACAGCTCAAGGAAACACTGTGACCATCGGAGTTCACAAAACAGTCAGCTAAGCAGCCTTCAGCTTTTCGCTGCAGTAGTAGAGAAAAGCCATCACAACACAGACAGTTACATAAGCAGAGCTAAATCTAGAGGTCTTCCACTGCAGGAGCGGATGCTCGGCCTCCTCCGGTCTGAAGCATCACTTTTCATAGTGGAACAGAACATGATGCTGCCCTTTCATATCTGCTGGTCAAAACTGTCCGGTTTGCATTCGTATATGAAGTCAGCAGGAAATTGCTGAGGGCTGAGAAAATGTCCCTCTGTATCAAACAGCCGTTACTGACATGAGGTGTCGTTTCAAGCTATCAGGGTGGCATAAAAGCTGATATGATAAGATAGAGAAAATTATTTTTTTAAAAAAGCCTCTATGTATCATGATACAGGCGTAACAATTCAATATATTGCAATATATTGCCATAATGTAAGGCGACATATTGCAAATTTCTTAATTTGATTTTAGGAAAACTGTAAAGAACACACCAGAAATACACCATATTAGAATAGGAAAAACAACATATTGCATGCAAAAAAGGACATGGTTTTTGCCCTAAACTGCCTGAGATTAGCATAAAGTAGGCATGTTTGTAAAGGGGAGACTCGTAGGTACCCAGAGAACCCATTTTCATTCACATATCTTGAGGTCAGAGGTCAACGGACCTCTGTAAAAATCACCATGCCAGTTTTTCCTCACCAAACTTTAGCATAACTTTGGAGCATTAATTAGCCTCCTTCTTGTCAAGCTTGTATGACCTGGTTGGTACCAATGGATTCATTAGGTTTTTCTGGTGTCATATGATGTCAGTAACTTCACTCTAGCTTTGAAAATGAGCCCGCTACAACCTCCGAAATATCGAATAGTGGTCGGGCCCGAAGGTGAACCGTCAGAAGTTTAAGAAGTTAATAAAAAAATCTATATTGTTTTGTAGAATCGATACAGTATCGCATAAAAATCGTGATAAAGTCGCGATACTCTTGTGTATCGATATTTTCTTACAGAACTAAACAGGTTATTGTATGTGCCAAAAACATCCTCCCTAAACAGGGAACCCACAGAGTCTAGTTTACTTCACCACAGCTATTATTCATCAGCTGCCAAAGGGAACAGTTTGGCCTAAAATGTTGTCAGAATCCCCACAGTGGCTCTAAAATACCACAGAAATCTGATAGGCAGCTTGTGTGACAGAGGAGAAAAAACTGTCTCTTTACACAAAACCTATTCCCAAAAACCACACAGGACTTACAAGCAACTACTAGAAAATATTTGTAGCCAAAAGATCTGACAACCTTGTAAACTTGACAGACTGAGGAAAATATCCAATTCATCGCTCATGTCTGACTGGACCAGAAGAAAATGAGAAATAGATTTCTCCTGTGGTGGATATAAATAGAATACCCTGACTCAAATAGCTCAGACTACTCAATAAATTGCATTCCTGTGGCTTTGTGCTTGCTGTGAATATCCCTGTATAGGCAGAAATGTAGACCTAGGGGGCTGTAATATTAGCCGCACTGGTGCTTTTAAGTGAAGCTGTTAATGTGATAAAAATCAATTGATTGATTGGAATAAAAGCAGGATGTAACAATTAGGTCACTGGTAAATGTCAGGCATACAGGGATCAAACTGAGTGCCAGTCACTCCGGGGGACTGTGTCTGCGCTCAAAAGCCACAGACAACTGACCCAAAAACGCTGTACTGAAACTCTACAGACGTCATTAAAAATTATGAAAAAAATGACGTCTCTCCTTCTAGAAATGTACAGTCTCACGTCAGAGCTGACAAGAGTAAGAAACAGTCTTTGTAGAGACGGAGCTCATTGCCTGCAGTGACTGGTATACGGGGGAAGGGAGGCACACACATGCAGACACATGCAGTCCCTGTTCAACCAGCTGCAGCAGCGTGGAAGCCAGTACTGTACACTGTTGTGTTTACATGCAAAAATATGCACTGCTCCGCTGAATCTGAGCCAAACAGCCAAATAAATCTAACCGTTAAGCATCTGGAAAGAGGATAAATGAGGATGATGATGCAATTTCAATCTGGAATTTAACTTTGACACAAGAAAAAAACAGGTCTGTGAGTGAACAACGCTTCAAACTTGGGGCATGATGGCTCCATATTATTTGGAGAATGAGAAAATGAACCTTCAAACTACTTGCATTAACTGCCATTTGCCGACTACCTCGCTGAAGACTGAAACTACTAGGGTCCATTTCAAAATCCAAGGCTTTACCTTGTGCATGAAACTAATAGTCTTGGCCCAAAATTGACCTACAGGTACCTGAGCAGACCTGTAATAGGATACTACAACTAATCTCACCTTAATCTTCATCTGAAGACAAACTGGGTTAAGCTTGTCCTGAAGGCTACACAACAGAAGCCGCAAGACTCAAACAAATTCATTTCCTTTAAGAAATATTTACTACTAGTAGCCATGACGATGACAACCGGGCACCATGAGAGAAGAACTTACTCATGACCACTTTTAACGCAAGTAACAAAAAGGCATTTTATTTGACATTATTGATGATTATCCCAACACTGGTTCTATGGTGTAAGTGAGGGAAAGTGGGTCAACTCAACACAAGATAGTGATTAGCTCCAAAAGACTCAAGTGCGGAAGCAGAGCAGAGCAGAGCAGGGTAGGGTATGAGAGAGTGGCACTGACCGAATGGCTAATTGGCTGACTCACTTACACAAGGGACTGAGACACGACACACACTCACATACACACAATGCCAAAACATGAGGGACGTGGGACTGTGGCCAAAATGTGACCAAGTTGAGTGCATTATCAATCAAACAGGTTAAAAAACTGTTTGTGTGAGTTGCTTTGTTCACTAGATCAATATGATTAGGTCAAGGAAAAGCACCAGGGCGAATTCATAGTTCTCTCAGAACATTAAGTTACATTGAGCACATAAAAAACGCAAATCTAAAGAGGGCAATTGAAACAAAACTATAGTCTACAGCTATGCTATATCGGCTCTGTTGTGAGGCAGCGGCGTGGAGAGGAGGTCGTGTTGCTCTGGCTCTGTCCCTGACATGACATTCTCCTGGGTCCACCTTCTCGCATATATGTTCACATTACATGTATTCATTTTTGTCATATGGATTGTCTATGTTGTATTTATATAATGGAATTACTCCGTATACACGACATCTATTGCACGTCTGTCCATCCTGGAAGGGGGATCCCTCCTCTGTTGGTTTCTTCCATTTTTCCCCATTAAAGGTTTTTTTTTTGTAAAGCCCCCTGAGGCAAATTTGTGATTTTGGGCTATACAAATAAAATTGACTTGACTTTAAATTTGAGCTATATGCTAACATGTTCACAACAATAATGCTAACATGCTAATGTTTAGTAAGTGTAATGTCTACCAAGTTCACCATCTTAATTTAGCATGTTAGCATGCGAGCATTTGCTAGCTAGAGACCATCTTGCGATGGGATCACACCAGCCGGGACCCCAAATTGGGCTAGGGGCGTAAAGTGGGAGGGGCCAATGCAAGGAGGGTGAAAAGAGGAGGTGTCACACGTCATCAACGCTTCATATTTTTGGGGTACAACACACTCGCCAAAATTGACCGTGACTTGGCCTCTTTCAATAGGCCTTGAGCCATTGGCCCCTTCCCCACTTCCTACTACCCCACTTCTAGCGCCCTTGCTTGGACCAGACCCGTCTTCGAACTTGACCTTCATTTTGATCTCAACTACACACCTGTGAAGTTTCATGACTGCATCTTGCACGGTAGTGCTATCGCGGTTCCAAAACCTGTCCACATACTGAAAGACGGGCAGACATATAATCACCGGACAAAGTACTCAAAACAGCGTCTGTGGTAGTAGTGGTAGTATTGGGTAACAGTAGGTGTCTCCAGCACCACAAATTGCCATGATGACGCATACACAGACTCACAAGGTAAAAACAATACCAGCAGCGCTATTGCGGTTGGTAATTAACTAACGCAGAACACAAAGTTCAGCTGAAGCTGATGGGAGTGTCATTTGTTTGTTCATAAATAACGTAATTAAAATGTTGGTTGATGGTGGTGACAGTTGAAATGTTTTTACAAATAGGCCTAATCAAAGTGGACATGCATGTCTTTACAACATGTCATGGCAATCCATCCAGTAGTTGTTGAGAAATTTCAGTCTGAAACCAAATGGTGGACTGACCGACGGGTCAACATTGCTATTGTTTTTTTTTTTTTTAAGCGTGCGACTAAAATCTGATTTGGAAAAACAAGTCACCGACTCTAAAAGCGAGGTCACACAAGTGACAAGTGATTATACAGTAACAGTATATGCGCTTATTAAGCTATCAATCCATGACTACAAAACAAACAAACTTGTTTTTTTTTCAAATTAAGGTGTGCCCTCGAGGTTTGGCCACTCGGTCGATTCTGTGGGATTTTCCTCCTGATGCACCAATAACATTGTGAAAGATGTCATGCATTTCCAACATACCAACCAGGCAAACACACCCTGTTTGTTAGTAGTAACATAGCGAAAGCAAAGCTATTGATGCAAGGAACAACCCAGTGATTAACTTGCAAAATACAGGACAAGTAGATGAAACAGAGGAGAGGGAAGTGACTGTCAGCTGAGGTAGAGGAATTCTATTTCCAACTAAGCCATGCAAAAACGCACACATACTGTGCATGCCTGTGATCACATGAACTACAAGGCAAACATGTAGACTGTGATCAGACTGCTCGGAGTTGACAGAGGACTCTCTGTGTAATTAGTCCATGTACACATAATGAAGCTTGGAGAGAGACTTCTCCTCCCAGGATTATATAGTGTACCTTGCTTGGCCAAACAGATACTGGACACATGTCCTCTTCACGTGGTTTTGTGTGTATAATAGTAGAGAAAGTAATGCATTTAATGAACAAAAAGAGAAGCAGTCGTGCTCTCTTTTAAGTGCTCTTCTGCATCAAACATAATAAGTACAGAACAACGCAGAGAGTGCTATTTGCAGAGAGCTCACTCCCACTCAGTCACTCGTGTTTAGTGTATCACAGGTCAGGGCTCAATCGCTGGGACGAACGCATGAAAGGTTGTCATGCTTACATGTTGTTACATTTGGATAGGTAACAATTTATGTTTGTGTTGCTGCTAGGGCTGATTCTGATTGATATTGCGATATGTTTTGGCCAGGACATCTCTGCAGCACAATATTTCATTTAAAAAGTATTTTGACACACATTTCGCCTTTAACAAATATTGCGCCTCCTGCTATTTGAAAATTGCAGTAGGCCATATTGCGATTTCAATAAAATTGTGTGTTCTTTATACAAAGACAGTTTTCATAAAATTTGATTTAAAA
>CAKAOH010000209.1:0-26161 GCA_916701665.1 Sebastiscus tertius | reverse complement strand
AGGATAACCCAATTTGTTCATTAGCCTAACAGTGTCTCCACACCCTCTTGCTTCTTCTCCCCATCATTTTCATCCTCTTTGCTTTTTGAAGGGTGAATGCGTAGATATCAAAGGGGAAGCCTGCAGCGGAGCACACCAAAGTGATGCCTTTGATAGGGGTGACCTTTCAAAAACAACATTAAAAAGAACAATAAATAAATAAAATAATATTTTTTTAATTGTACGGTATAATGTATAAGTAATTTGTGTTTTTTAAATCCATATATTGTTTCATAAAGTCGTTGTGCGGCATAGTATATAATTAACGAATTTTGTTTTACTGCGCCCCCCCCCCCCACGATGATGATGGTTTTACCCGTACGGCCCAAGTCAGGTGACATTTTCCGCTTCGCCATTTTGTGCTGCTGCGCTGCGCCGGGTATTTATCAGAAGAGTCGTGACTACTCTCGTTTACTCTGCTTAGTTAGGTATCTCAGACGGTTCCTGCTATATATATATATAACTCGGGGTTTCTCATCTCAAAGCCTGTGGCCTTCGCTAGAGTCGATATTAATAATTAATTTTGTATATTTAGGTGTATTTTGATATACTGTGTGAGAGGAAGAAGAATGTCGACGGCCGAAAGTCCTGAGTATTCTCCGTTCTTCGCAGTGATGGGCGCCTCCGCTGCCATGGTCTTCAGCGGTAATTATCACACCATAATACCATATATAACGCTATTATATTTAAGCTGTTTGTCGGATACAACATGTCAATGTGTGTATTTACAGCTAACCCCCTTTTTTTAGGTATATCCTTCCCAACGGGCTTCTTGAAGCTAGCCTAGCTACCGTTGCTAACGTAACGCAATGTTAATCTTTAGCTGTCATTTATCAGACTTTAACACACATCTGGTGGCAGATTAGTGACTTTTTTTATGGTTTATTCTTAACCTGTCAATGTTTAGTTAGTATTAATTAGTTAATGAAATTAGCTGTTCTGCTTCAACGACCACACAGTAGTCAAGACTAGTTAGCTTCGTTAGCTGATGACGACTACATATGGTAGCTTTGACGTTAGCTTACTAGTAGATTTATCTGATGACACTAACAAATCAAGGACTTATAACGTTATCTCTCTTTATTAAAGCAGAGATTATTAGTTAACAGTCATTATAAAAGGTGTCAACATGTATTTTATTTATCCCTGATGCAGCTTGTTAGCTTTCTGCACTTTAGCAGAAGGTGTTTTAGGTTAAATCACCTTTTTTTTCTGCCAGATGTCACACTACTGCATGCAAGGATGTTAAAAAGCAATATGTGATAAGTTTCTAAATTATTTAATGTAGCTTTAAAGAAGAGATAACCAATGACAGTGACGTTAAATAGTGGATTTGATGTTGTTCTGCAGTAAAGTATTTAGGTTTATTTGTTTTGCACAATTTAAGATTATACAACATAACAAAAAAATAAATGAATAATATACAATGCAGGAAGAGGTAAAAAAAAAACCCACTGGGCTTATCTGAAGCCTCCACCTAGAGACAAGATTAGTATAAAGAAATAATATGACTACAGAGTTTGCCATCTGTCAAGTAGGTGGTGTGTACATCTAATTTAATGCAAGTTATTTTCATCTGAAAACTGATTTTTCTTAACAACTTAAATAACTACTGGAAAGCAAGATCAGCTGGTTAACTTCCTTATTGCTCTCAAAGGAATGACACAAGGTCACATGATAATCACATGATGAGACTGATGACTGGGAATTGCCATCTTTGTGTCTACCGAGCTTGTGAAATGTTACTATAAAGGCTAAAAAGTTAACAAGTCAGCAGTGAACCTGTTCAAAAGAAAATATGGCTAATTTTAACAAAAGTTTACAAAAGGTGTGAAACCATTTATCAGTGGTTTTGGATAGCAACTGTTCAAGTGGCACAGAAAGTGAACTTTGATACTGTCTTGTTTTATTATTGGTCATACTGGTTTTATGGATCTTTTCCTAGTTTATTGTTTGGCTTTCGTTAATCTAAGATGAGCTACATCATATGCCAGTAATATGCTGTATCACAGTAAAGGCCTGCATGTGACTAGGGTGACTGGTGGGATGGATGCAGCTCCAATTGGAAATCAACAAGCTACTAATTGACCATGTTGAAGAGGGCTTGACCCGCTGTAACTCGAGGCCTTTTTGCAAAACTGGCTCATTTATTGTGGTGAATGGTACATCGTTTTTCATTGTGGGACATCACCAGTGAATGCCTATAGTTTAAGACCTTTAAATCTATTTGGAAAGAGCCTTTTCGCGACCAGAATTTCATCTTGCATTCTGTTCCCACCTTTTCGTTTGTCTTCGCACTGATTTATACATCAAACACGCCTATTTAATAGTCAGTGAAAGAACATGTTTTTTTAACAAATCACATTGGGCTGTGTGGTAATGACAAATCTCAGAAGTCATTTTCATAGATTTAGAGTATTTTAGGCTGTGAAGTGTTAACGTTGGCAGCACAATAAGGCATCACAATTAATAATATTTTAAAAAGTCCCATTATACAACTATATGATAGAGAGGAAGGCAATCCAGGCACTCCAAAATACTAAAACAAGTGGCAGTGAGAAAGGAGATTAGATGAGATTCAACTTTATTGTCATTGCACATAGTACAAGTACAACGAAATGCAGTTTTGCATTTAACCAGACTGCAAACTAGTAAAGTGCTGATTAAGACAATATATACAAATGAGGATATATGTGGTGTGTGTATATACAGTACATATATACAGATTGCAGTTAAGGTGCAAAGGATAGACATATATTATATTATGATGAGTAAGAGTTAAGTATAAGTTGCATAGTGATGAAATATTGTATAGAAAATGTTGTATAAGAGTATTATAAAGAATAAATTACATATACAGGTGGAATTATATCTATACACAGAGAGATTTTGTGCATAGAGCTATATGCATATGGGACTAAGTGAATATAATAATATATAAGATGAATATCAGAGAATAATTTTATTTAAAAGCCTTTATTGTAGTGGCTAAATAATAATTAAAAAAAAAAGCCAACATGTTTTGACCACTGTAGGTCTTCGTCAGGGCATTCAACAAAGCAGACGTGGCCTCACCTACATGGTATCGCTAACCAATAGGAGGCAATCACATTATCACCATAATACTACAAAATATTACAAAATATCATGAAGAAATGACACAGAATCAAGTAATTTATGTACATCATCAATGGAAAAAATAATCCTAGATTTGAACTTTAAAACAAACATGGAAGCCTATACAGAGAGAAGGAAAAAAATCTATTTTATTTATTTACAGAAACAACTACAAGAACTATATGACTTTATATTGTTGAGCCCTACCAGGAAATTAAAAACAGCTGGATGCCAAAGAAGCCAACCCTGATCTCGTCATAGTTCAGGTTTAATGTATGGTGATAGGCAAGGGCAGCATGGCGGTGGTGGCTCCTGAGGCTAGCAGTAGTACTAGTCTGTGTCGGTGAAGGGAGTGACAGCTGGGGAATTAGCTAGCAGGGAGGGGATCATGCTGGTACAAAGACGAGATGTGGTAGTGGTGGGATGGATGAGGACACTTGATGATTCAGACTTCAGCGTTAAGGATCTTTGTGTGTTATGGAGTCATTGATAGAAAATTGTAGCTTGTGTTTCAGTAATGTCACTTTAGTGTACACAAGCTGAAGGACTATAGCTGCAATTAAGGTCTGTCATATTTTAAGGGCTTGATCCATCATTCAGTCTGTAAAATATAGAAAATGACAAACTCATGCGCATCTTCAAAAGGAACTTCTTTTGCCATAATTATCCATTTTCTAGAATAGGCTCTAAATTGCTGTGATCTGGTGTCAGGTGATTTTTCATTGTTTTAGTAGTCTTGTGATGGACACTTCCTTTAGTGATTTCTGGCTCACAACAGGTGACACTCACAAGGTGTAATCATCCATGATGACTAAAACCACCACTCCCATCATAGCTGTGCTAGAGTTGTTCTGGTTTCCCCACCTCTTCAATTACTATCTTAACTAATAGTCCATATTTTCCATTTCCACTGACAACAATTTAAGATGCTATACATCTGTCTCTTACTCTGCAGCATCTTCCTTTTCCAATTTCCTGTACAACACATCATTTGTCACCAAGGAAGTTATATTTATGCTTTCAGTTGCTTGTCCTTTAAATACACATTATCCTTTTCTCTCTTTTGAACACACTCTTGGTGACGGTAGCATATATGCTCTAGACATCCCTCTGCTTCTGATGCAATAGATTTGTCAGCAAATCTCATAACTTCTGCATTGCAGCCTCGTATTTTTACAGCGTGCGCCACAGTTTTCCAAGACAGGAAACTGTTTCTACAACTATGACCTTCCCTGTTTTGTAATTCAGAGAGCTTCCCCATTCACCCACTATTCAGAGCAGACCAAGCTGCAGTGTACTGCGTGGGCATATTGCATGCAAGATCATCCCTAGCTGGAGGCACCTCCTGCTCTGACATCACAAGACGTCACAAGGGCATCCCATACATCAAATATTCTGCAGGGAGGAAAAAAGAAATGGGGGGGGGGAAAGCTCTTTACCTAAGCTGGGGGGGATTAGGATTAAAACCCAGAGGTTGTGCCTCCACACCGCTGCAGTAGCCGCCCTGCCACACATCAAACCTTTTAATCGTCAGGACAGAATGGAAATGTTTCCAGGGTTTCTCTATCAAACCATCACCTGTCACACCTCAGTGAGGCCAAGCTTACCAAGAAAGAATGGAGTCGGAGGATAACGTTACTGACGGTAACATATTACGCTGGTTGTTAATGGATGGCTGAATGGCTAAAGAATCAGCTGTTCAGAGGATGGCTGGGGTGTTTCCAGAAAATTGTCTTAAAGGTGTTTTGTATGGCTAAATGACAAGGTTTGTTTTGGGCAAAAAATGTTTTAACTAGATCTGCAATCTTGGTGTGTTTTTATATTGAACAGCTGAGGTTTGTTTTGTGTACTTCCTCATGCTGGTGTAAGTCAGTTTGTTTGATGTGATGTAACATATAATTGGTGTTGGTTTTAAAGAATTTAGTTTGGCACTTCCACCAAGTCTAAATAAAAAAAAAAAAAATTGTCGGGCTTTGCCAAACCAGTGCCCAGATATACTCAAACACATCTCTGTAGATAGGCAGTAGTGATTTAACATTGTATCTGTAGCATCCGTCTAGTGATGAATCAATATAAGTAGTGGCTGGTTGCCATGTGCACATTTGAAGATTGGGCCTGCGTCATCTTCCTGTCTGCCTCTCGATCCATTTGCCAGGAAGCCTCACAGCTAGTCTTTGAGTTAACCAGAACTGTCTCCAGGCTAGCTTAACACATTGTTGTCCCAAGAAACGAGAAAAAAGGGCAGGGCACCTCGGGCTGTATGCACAAGGCCAAGGCCAAGATTATATCTGAAGGGACTTTTCACATTTAATCATCATCAGTATGTTGGCTAGTATGAAGAGGCAACAAATGTACTGTGCCAGGTCCTTGTTTATACACCATGGTATGAAAAGATCAGCACATTAATCGAAGGATGTATCTTTGCTCACTTTTTTATGATATTGCCATGTGACATAATTGATGTTTTACTGAGTTACATAAGATTTACTGACTGTTATGCAGCCATTTAGACACGTGTATACACATTACATACAAGCAACAACTAGCTTTGACCTGTTTTGTCAATGCAATACAGAACCCACGGAGGCTATATTTGGCATCAAAGCAGCATCTATAAATCTGTGAAAAATGTCTCCATCTGTTCTAGAATAAATTAAATGAAAATATGTTTAATACTGCTGGAAGGTGGAAGAACTGCAACCACATGTATGGACCAATATATTAGATGCTCTGTGGATGTCAGTGCCGTCTCTGAGCTTTCGCTTTATCTTGCTTTTGCTGTTGATGAGGAAATAAACACTTCCATATTTACCTTTGACGTAGGTTAAGCTTGTCAAACCAGCCTGTGTCTGATTCATAGCACACTGACAGTTTGTTGAATATTGCAAAAGACTCTTGTTGGTCTATTCTGTACACATGCACATCTATTGCATGTGTGTCCATCCTGGGCTTCTGTTGCTCTCTTTCTGAGTTTTTCCTTATCCGAATCGAGGGTCTTAGGATAGAGGGTGTCGTATGCTGTACAGATTGTAAAGCCCTTTAAGGCTAATTTGTGATATATTGCTATATGAATATGATTAACTCTCATTCATCTCCCCTGGAAGTAGGGCTGCACAATTAATCTAATATTAATCGCGATCACGATTTTGGCTTCCCACAATGAAATGAATATGACCGACTGCGATATTGACGTTTAAAATGCTCCGCTCGTATAAAACTCTGCTGCAAAAAAATCAAGCGCTTCCTAAAATGACAGCTAGAGATGCTCCAACAATCAGCAGCCACTGCCATTGAGTTACCTGGATAATGGATAAAATACATTTATTATAACGCTATCATGATGCGTTTTTGATGGTTTAATATAGCACATCATGGAAGTGAAATTGCGGTAAAAGTATTTTGTCCCTAATCTGTAAATAATTGTGATCTCAATGTTGATCAAAATAATCGTGATAATCATTTTGGCCATTATCGTGCAACCCTACCTGGAAGCTATTCATTTCGTTGTTTTTGATTTATTATACCCAGTTCTTAATAGATGGTTGCTGTTCTATAGTTGGTTCTATACGGTTTCTAATTTTAGAGCAGGTTGATTGTTGATTTTCTCCTTCCCTCTCCTCCTGCGGTCAGACTTGGGTGTGTGTGTGTGACGTAAGTGGCACTATGCTTTCTCCTCAGCGTCACAGGCTGACGGAGCTAACATGCTGATGAAGCTTTTTGTTCTCCTCCTTCCACGTCACATTACAGTGATGCTAGCCAGATCTCCAGACTCGTGCGGTCTGGAGATCGCACACAGCAGATGTGTGAACTGCTCGTCCCCTCGAGTGCCCATCTTGTACGGATGCCGTCTCTGAAGATGTGGTATCCTGCAGCAGCAGCTCCCTGTGTGCTTAAGCCTAATGAGCCTTTTTCATTCAGAGAGTGATTTACAACTCTGCAGCGGTCCATTCTGAAATTACATGGGCTGAAGCCGTTAAAGGAGATGAGACGACAAAGCTGATTTTTGGTCGCAGAGTATCTGCCTCAGTAAGAAAGAACAGGGCCAGTTATTTCCCTTTTGAACTCGAGCAGAAATCCCCAGATGGAGCCATGTTGGATTTTTAAGGGGAACAGAAACTGAACAGTTTTTGATTCATCTCTTATTTCACTTCTGCTTCATTATTCAGCTGTGCCATTTGGTTTCTGTTGTCAGTCTACTAGCTTACTTACATTGTAGTGTGTGTGCTATCTTGTTTATTTAACTAAAATGATCTTCTCTCTCTTCCCCACCAGCCTTGGGAGCAGCCTATGGCACAGCCAAGAGCGGTACGGGGATCGCCGCCATGTCAGTGATGAGGCCGGAGCTCATCATGAAGTCCATCATCCCAGTGGTCATGGCGGGTATCATAGCCATCTATGGCCTGGTAGTAGCAGTGCTGATTGCCAACAACATCTCAGAGAAGGTCACCCTCTACAAGTGAGTTCAGTTAACCAGTCATATTTTCAGATGTTTGTGTTGTCTGCATTTCCTTTTTAATCTTTTTGTCAACCGATCTCACATGACAAGTTTTTTTATTCTGAGACAACACTGAGTAGGAAAGACTCATTTACTTGGTTCTAAGGCAGTAGGGATGTGACCCTGTCACTTGTTAGGCTTGTCTTAAGCCATGACAATAACAGCTTAACAAGTTCACAGACGCTGGTGTTGCTTTGTAATTTTATTATCAGTCAAGCTCCCAAAGGGACCAAAATCAACAAAAACTTTGCCATATTAACAAAATTCATCTGTGTAGCTGTTGCCCTATTGTAACTCCACTATCTGCTAGATCCATTAAAGCAGCAGTGGGTAGAAATGGAGCAAATGTGATTTTTGTTGATGTTATTTTATAAAACAGAAAAAGTCACTATATCCTGACAGTAGTGCATGAGACAGGTAATCTGAAAAAAATCATGTACCTCCAGTGTCCTCCGGTGCTCCAAATGGCATCTGGAAAACAACCAATCAGAGCAGAGCTGGAGCCTTGCCGTCTCTGAGCAGCTGTCAATCACTCGTGAACTCCGATCAAACGGTCAAACTAGGCAGAGCTGATTTTATATGAGTCAATATTCTGTTACTGTAATACCTATTTCTCACCTCAAATGTTTTCAGAAACATCTTGTAGTGTACGGTTTAGCTGTAAGTTGAGAAAGTTTGTGATCCGGCAGCCATGCTGAGATCTATTGAAGAAATACCAAGCATTGCCCACCAGCAGCCAATAGGAACACTCTCTCTGAAATGACCTGTGATTGGCCAAGAAGGAGGTGCAGAAGTCTAGTTATCTCTCAGATATCTTGAATTACAATATGCTGAAAGGTTATTATGGATTTTTTGCCCAATGATGCCAAAAATGTTCTGCCTCCTGAAGCTCCTGAAGCCGAGGCATAATAAAAATACAATAACACGAGCCTCAAAGCCACAACGGCAACTTTTTTTCGTGCAGTTATTTCACACGCAAATATATTTTTTCGAACTGTTTTTGTAATAAATACTTTCACACAGAACGCAAATATTACGCAGCAGAAGAGGGACGTATTTTTTCCCCATAATGAGGTTGATTTTCTGAGCTTTCACATCGTGAATAAAGTCATCAACCAATCATGTTGTGCGGAACGGGTTGAGTTGCACCTATATTTATGAAACAACAACATAGAGTCTCTGTAGTCCGAACCTGGAACCAGGACGGCAAACAAATGCAGCGCAGACCTGCACAGAGTAGCTGCTACCCTGGTGGCAGCTAATGGGGATCCGAATAAAGAATAAAGACCAGATCCAATCATGTTATCTTTCACAACAAAAGCCCTTGACATATAATATTTGCAGGCGAGTCTTTCACATTTTCATGTCATTTATTCGTCACACCCCTGGTGTGTAAAGGCCTTTATCCTCTTAAATGTTACTGGTATTTAATTTCAGAATATGAGCATATCTACAATGAGTTGTGTGTGCACACTGTTCACTGTAATTCCTTTTTTGAGAATATATTGTGTACAAAGAGACATTACTCAGGGTTTGTTGAATCAGTTTAAAATCTTCCAAGGTAGAAACAGTAAAACGGGCAAAAACCATAGTGGGATTTGGTTAAATGAAAAGCTGTAGGAAGCAGACTGATTACTGTTGGGACAAACTCAAACCTTCAACGCCTCATCAACTGAACAGCTTTCACCCTTCAGCCCTTGTTGTATGACAAACCATTAGCATCCATGCATGCATTACAGGCATGTTTATTTAAAATGTTCTCAATCGCTTAAATTGTTAACCCAGATCCTCTACATCCTTTGTGCTGACGAACACTTGTCTGTGTGTGTGTGTTTAGGAGTTTCCTCCATCTGGGAGCTGGTCTGAGCGTGGGCCTCAGCGGGTTGGCGGCAGGCTTCGCAATCGGCATCGTGGGCGACGCGGGCGTGAGGGGCACAGCTCAACAGCCGAGGCTTTTTGTGGGCATGATCCTCATCTTGATTTTCGCCGAGGTCTTGGGTCTCTACGGGCTCATCGTCGCCCTCATCCTCTCCACGAAATAAAACGCCCAAAACATCTCCACTACAAGATCTGTCCTTTATGTTGCTGCTGGAGAAAAAGTGTAAAACGGGGAAAAAATTGTAAAAATTTCTGCCACTCGAGATGAAAGAAGTGAAGGCGGGGGAAAAAAATGAATTAAAAATGGCTCCATAAATATGGTCTTATCTCAACAATGTGTACAGTTGTCCCAATTTGATAGTTGACTTGTAAATGCGCAATGTAGTGATTTGTCTGTCTTGTGTGCGTGTGTGTGTGTTTCAAAAAATTGTATGATGAAGATTCCTTTTTTTTCCCTCCACTTATTTCAGGCCTCGAAGCCAGCCGAGGCAGCTTGGCCTCTGGTCTTAGAGAGCTGACCAAAGGGCCGCACAGCTTTTTCTCCTCCCGTATCGACTTGGGAGTTGACACAATTTCTGCATTAATCTTGAGGATCTATTTGTAAAGAGAAATGTATATGGACTTACGATTTTTTTCCACTGATTTTATTTATAAGAAATTGTTCATTGAACTGTTTAATGCAGCAACAGTCTTTAATTCCCCAGGATATATTATACATATATACAGACATATAAATATCTACATAGATAGATTTAATGCACTGTGGATTAATTGTGATAAGTGGTTGGAATTCCTCTGGATGTAATTCTTGGTTTAATAATTAAGATTGCCTTTAGTATGTTGCTGGTGAAGTGGGAGTTTTTGTGTGTAGCTGTATTCTAATCATTACGCAAACATTCTCAAAACTTCAGTGTTTTTCCTGTAGTACTGCTGTTTGCATTAAAGGTGTGTGTGCCCCGTTGTTGGGTCTCACAAGTGTAATTTCCAAATTTCATCTCCTCTCTCCATCTTATTCACCCCCCCCCCTCCCTCTCCTCTTCTCATCTGTGGCTGTACATCATCTCTTCCACATTCCAGCCATTAAGATCCTGCATGGGTTTCAGTGTTTTGTTGCTGTTGGAAATGAAGCGGAAGAGCAGGCTAGTTTCAGAAGATTTAATCCAGATCAAAGAGTTAAATGATGTGTGCTTCCTCCACAAAAGAAAAAACAAGTTTAAATGACACAAGAATACTTTGTAGCATGCAGCAGGAATCCAGTGAGATTAGTGTTCAAGTTTGGCCTAGTTTCACGCAAGGACTGGTCCAATTTGATCTGGAGTTCGTTTTCTGAAAATGGAGCTGCTGCTGACGCATTTTACTAAAGCGCCAATCTACAATCCTGTATTACCACTGATATTGAAGTTATCCTGATGTGTCGACATGTGTGTCACAATCGAATTAAAGAAGATTCCAACTTAGATTTGACTGGCTTCGAGCACACAACATGGAGTGTTTTCAGTACTGTATATTTTACGGTGACAAAGTCTAAACACAGGAAGCATGACCTGGCATTTTTAGTACAAAATGAGGTCTCTAGGTTTGCAGTAAAATAGATCAGCTGAGCTGCTGTTTTACTGTATTCATGTCTTCCTGTTTCACTCTGCGGTGAACGCTGGTAATCTTCACTTGTTAATGCCTCAAGAACTGCAACTGCAGCAAGAAAGATAACTGCACCCAACAGAGCCTGCATTGTACTAATGGCAGATTTGAAATAAGGTATAAAACAAGATAATCAGTAAATAATTTTATTTTCCATAGTGTTTAACTGTACAGGACTAAAATGCAACATAGAAATCATTACAATCTGCACATTGACTTACATTTCTGAGCCTATGTGCTAACATGTAAACACAATACAGACTCGTGACTCAAGCTGTTTGGAGGCTGCTGAGCAGAGTCTGACAAATGCTGTTGATGGCACTGAAGGTGATGCTGTCGGGAAATGACTGTATGAAGTCTTTGCCCTCCTCTATACTGGTGCTGAGCTGAGGATCCAAGGGCACACAACCTGGAAATGGAACAGACATAATACCACTGTAGTTTCACAGCGACTTAATTGATGATGATCAATAGTGAGAATTGAGTGGACGTTAAAGGGGCATTGACTTCTCAAATACTTGCATGGCTAAAGCCACGCAGCGCTGTCAGATACAACTGCCACAGGGTAACTGAATTAGCTGCATCATTACTCAAGAGATTGATCTGCCCACAGAGCTGATAACCGCTGAGGGCGACCATTAAATGATCTATAAATGTGATCAAGAATTATTGATAATTTATGTATCATGCCCTCACTGAGGTATTTTTAAACCTGCTGCACTGAAATGTGGATCGACCATTTTAGCAGTGTGGCAGTGATGCAAAATGCCTCCTAAATCATGAATGGTGGGTGAGGAGTGATGTGCGGTCATGGTGTGTTGTGACACCTTGTGGCCGGAAGATAACATTACATGCAATTCAACCCCATTGATCTCACCTAGGAATGGTGATCCAGTCAGCTTGGCTAACTCTTCACCGCCACCCTTTGAGAATATATTGCTGCACTCCTGAAAAGAGGGAATAATTGTTAAAATTACCTCTATATATCCTTCATAGTCCGTCAGACTTAGATGCACATTACTGTAACTACAATTTCATTAGAAAGTATTGGTATTCACATCTGAATCGTATGAAAGTTTACATACTGTGCAGTGTGGACAAACAAATCCACTCATGTTCTCGACGATGCCCAGGATCCGGACGCCTGTCTTCTTGCAGAAGGTGATCTCTCTCCTCACATCCCCCGTGGATACCGCCTGTAGCCAACACAAGATCAGAAAGAAAATCGATCGTGTAATTGTCAACCATTAAATGAATCGGCAAAAATTTTGATAATCGATTAATCAGATTAAGAAAAAAACAGCTAAAAATTCTCTGATTCCAGCTTCTTATATGTGAATATTTTCTGGTTTCTCTACTGCTCTATGACAGCAAACTGAATATATTTGAGTTGTTGACAAAATAAGATATTTAAGGATGTCATCTTGGGCATTTTTCACCATTTTCTGACATTTTACAGACCAAACAACTAATCGATTAATCGAGAAAATAATCAACACATTAAATCGATGATGAAAATAATCGTTAGTTGCAGCCCTCGATGTAAGTTAGTGTTCTTGCTCCTATTATGGACAGCAAGGTCTCTCCAGACTATTGGGGTACCTGAGGTGTCGTGACCAAAATGGCTCCATCCACTCTGTGTTTTTTAAGGTTCTCCAGTACCGACAAATGCTCGTCGGACGTCCCTGGCGGTGTGTCCACCAGCAGCACATCCAGCTCTCCCCATGCTACATCGGACACAAACTGGGCAATCATTGCTGTGGGACAGGACGAAGGAAGACAGAGGAAGAAGGTGAGTTCAAGTGCAAAACATGCAGCACAGGGGTTTGTGTTGAGGCACAGATGTTAAAGCGGAATTAATAATATTTTTTGATTAGTGTGTGATTCCTTCAAAAAAAAACTATCATTATAAAGTATGTCAGACCAGTAGTGGACCAGTACAACTGGAGAATAGTTTACCATTTTTTTTGGGCCCCCTCCACACCACTGCTTCATCTGGGTCCTCCAGCAGGAAACCGATGGACATGAGGGCGAGGGTCTTCTGGGCATCAGTGTAGACCGGCACCCATCCTGAGTCACACTGGTGCACGTCAGGCCGGCCCACACTCAGCATGCGGGGAATACTGGGCCCACACAGGTCAACATCCAGGATGCCAACCTGATGAGTTAAGTCAGTAAATTTACTTATGGTGAGCAACATATGTATGCATCATAACCACATATAGTCTCTTGAATAGCTCCTCTATATAAGATAAGATAAGATATTCCTTTATTAGTCCCGTAGTGGGGAAATTTGCAGTGTACAGCAGCAAAGGGGATAGTGCACAAAACAAGATGCATCAACTAACACAGTAAAAAAAGAGCTAAACAAAGTGTAACAAAATATGAACCATTTAAATAGAAGGAAGTATAAAAATAGGAGCAGTATATACAGTATTGACAATAAACAGACTATTAACAAAATTGCGCAAGTGAAAAAATGATATTGCACAGTATGAATTACACCTGAGTAGTACTGATAGACAGTTGGTGCACAGTAAAGTGCAGTTCTTGTCAGTTTTTTGGTGTATTTACTGATGGTGAGCAACATATGTATGCATCATAACCACATAGTCTCTTGAATAGCTCCTCTATATGTTCTAAATAGGATAACAACATGTCAGCATATACTTGTAGACACCCTGTATTCTGTTGCACATACACACTTAGCTGGTCTTTGAACTCACCTTCTTGCCAGCATGCCTGAGAGCCAGAGCTAGCTCTGTGGTGATGGTGCTCTTACCCACACCTCCCTTCCCAGACAGAACCAGCACAACATGCCGGACCTGGGACATGCTGCTCCCCTCTCGTATGAAAAGGAGAAAGAAAATAGGTCAGTTCGTAAATTCGTGAGCCTGGTTTGATAGCTCAGGGCTTATGCCCTTTTCTATCCATAGATAGACAATCATTGGAGGGAGGAGATGGAGGAGCCCAGTTGGTGTTGAGGCAGCATGGCCCGTGGCCGGCCAGTTGAGGATTCTTTTTTTCTTTTCTTTCTTTTCTTCATAACAAAATAAAATAAAATTAAATATGGATAAAAAAATTACAAAAAATATAGAGAAAATTTAATTTAAAATATATATATATATAATATATAAAATAAAAATAAATTAAAATAAATTAAAAATAAATTAAAATAAATTAAAAATAAATAAATACATTTAAAAAATAGGCCAGTTCAACATGAACGGCTATTTATAAAATTTCTGTCACGAGAGTTGGTAATTTAAAGTGTCAAAATAATCAGGCTCAGAGAGAGAGAGATGTCACAGTTAGAGAAGGTAGTTTCATCACCCGAGTTCACCACAAGTTCAACATAACTAGACTTAATTTAACATATTGTTTTTAACATCACACAATATAATAGCTTTTCATATAAACAATAGCTTCAACGAGGATAGAAAAACCTTTTGTTAAGCTCTTATTTTGTCTGATCTAGCTGCTGATAGAGCTGAATGATATCCAGTTAGCTTCATATCCAGTTAGCTATTAGCTATAAACAGGTATCTTCTCAAACACGCAGCAGTTTCTAACAGAGACAGCGGTAAAGAACGAGGACACAGTTTGTGTACGAATTGACGAGCTACAAATATAGGCGTAACCTCCTAAACTAAACTTTGTTGACCGGTAACTTACCATTATTTTGTTCCATGTTTGTATTTGACGCAAGCACACACAGCACACAGCACACAAAGCTCGATTACATCCGTATGTCGTCATGCGCCACCTAGCCAATCACACAGCGCATGTTTCACTTAAGTCCCGCCTCTCTGTCAACTCCACCAATAGGCTGCCGGTGCGCACTGTGGCGCATTCACTAGCACCACAAACGCTCACAATTGATGGCAAAACAGGATTTTTGTGTTTCTGTTAGTGAAATGTTTTAAATGTGTGACTCTTAAGATGACAAAAAAACAGTGTTAAAAGCAAACAACTGGCTCCAGACATAGGTCTTTATATATCGACACATAAAGCATTATTTTGTTTGTCTCATTGTCCCAAAATCTTAAAATTGAAAATAAAAAATATCATCACATTTAATTCATGATGTCTAATTATCTTTTGATAGATTTTTAGATATATTTTCTTATTTTTCTGTACTGATTTTTGTATGTATTTCAATGTTTTTATTGGATTGTTTTCCACTGTTTGGTTAGGTTTTTCTGCACATTTTGTGTACTTTTTGTTGTTGTTTAACTTTTGTTGTATTTTTAAAATTATGTTAGTTTAGATCTTTCTTCCTTTTTTGTTATTGTTTTTTTTTTTTCTCCTGGGGTTGGGGGGGAGGTCCTTTTTATAAGCCTATAAACACAGTTCTTGTTTGTTTTTTCATTGACTGGATTTTGTGCAGTTTTATTTGTGTGCAAATAAATAAATAAAATGAATAAATAAATATTGAAATATGCTAAGATAATTCACCTTTTTTATTTTTTTATTTGAACAATGCTTTTCTGTCTTTCTTTCTTTTTCTTTCTTACTTTTGCTTTTAAGAAGAACATAATGGACATTCCCCTCCTTGTTTTATCAGCAGACCACACATGATGTCTCCTGATCATTTGCACAAATGCCACAGTTATTAGATTGGTTACTTAGGTAAAGGTGACCAAATAAATTAACATAAACCCCTCCCCTCATGAGTCTTACCCAATGAGCATGCGTTAAGGGCGTGGAGCAGTAATGTTTACGTCTCGCTTGCTGAGAAGTGGGGCAGAGTGTAAACTGCACCTGTCACGCGTTTTGGATATAGAGGCAACACTGGCATTCAAATGAGCCACTGCAAGACAGTTTATAGGACGACTACTGTAAGGTAAGAGCACAAACTGCTGCTAAAATTGAGATATTCATGCTGTACTGTGGTTGACTGAGTTTAGTTACTGATTGAGTTAAGATAAAGGTACAACAACACAGCAAAACATTGGCTGTAGTGATGCTGAACATACATACAGTATGTGCTGATATTTAAACATTCATCTGATGCTATTATTCAGTGAGAATTATAAATACTCTTAGTGCACTGACTTGTGTAGAGAACAGTCTTTCTCAAGTGGATCACAATGGTGCATTTGACTAGAAAGTCTGGGCAGGACATGGACAGTGGTGTTATTGAATATCTGAGACATGCAAACATTTACTGTCACTGTCCTACTGCGACTGCATTCATATCATATCAGTCAGAACAATGGCTGACAAAGCTACTGGAGTTTGTGTTGACTTGGTCGTCCAGATGATGCATTTATCAGTAAGTAGGGTAAGGCCCAATTAAAGTGAGACTAGCTCCAGACTAACTAATCTAAATTATTGGCAGCTCTCTCCTGCACCTGCTTGCAAAGCAGTCACCAGCTGCTGTGTTCACTGGTGGCATTAACCAAGACATGCTATCAGCATTTAGTAAATAAAGACTCTTGTGTCAACCATATGTTATCATGATATAGAATATAATACTTTTAATATAGAGTTAAACAGTGTATTATAATTGTATGTAATAATATGTCAATAATTGTATTTATACAAGTGATTAATAGTAAACAGGGATACCTTTCAGAACAACAAAAACACCGCAATTGATTGTAATGATTAGTGGCTGTGAAAGTGGTAAACAGAGATAACACAGATAAGATTATTTTTAAAAAGCAAACATATTAGTCAGTTCAGTTTTTGGTCAATAAATCTGGAAGCATAAAGGGTGAAGTTACCAAAAAGATCTAACTAAGAATCATGCTTGTGTCTTTGCATACTGTATGAATAGAAATCGGATAGAGGCGGCATACCAGTAATGTTTTGTCATTGCATCAGCTTCACTGATTGTCAGTGCACATGCAGTTCTCCCATGTTTATTCTGTTATGCTGTAATAGTTCCAGGTATTACACTGGATAATACTTTGACTTAAATTGACCCTAAAGTTTCCTTAAAATGTATTTTTTTTCTTACAGAATCTGTAAATCCAAGTTTGGCTTTTATTATGTGTAGTGAATTAAAGTGCCACATAATCATGTAGTCAATATTAGCAGAGGTGTAAACACACACACATATATTAGAATATGTCATTTATGATTGGTACACATTGTAGTCACTATGCCAGGTGACCTTATCTGTGTCTATCTGTAGATGAACAGACATGCTGCCACACAGAGGCGAAGCAGAGCGTTGGGTTTAAAGGTTAAACAAGTGCATGGAAACACTTTCCGCTGCCAACATGCGGCATATGGTACAGATAGAAATAGGCGAGCTATATCGCACAAAGACCAGTGTGCATGTGTCCAGACGTGTTTGCTCATATTTTGCAGCTCCACACAGACTTTAAAGAGAGTAAAGGTTAGTGAACAACACACTGTTGAGAAGCCTAGAGTGAATGTTTACTCCTCACAATTCTACATGACCTAATTTTAGTTGTCCAACGAGTTTGTGAGGCAACATGCTGAGAATCACAGATTGCTCACACTTTTTTTTTGCACAACCTCACACAAAAACACATTCCACCCCTACAATTTATCAGTCAATCCACAGAAACTACCATCTCCAAATTTTTAATTAATGCAACCAACTTAAGAAGATACACTCTCATCATTGGTTTTAGGATATTTGTTCATTTGTTCGAGACCTCATTTTGCTGTTAAATCCCAGAAAGCCCTCTCCAATCTGGAGTTATTTCTGTCTCTTTTCCTTGAACACAGCCTGCTAGGTTTAGAAAAAGTGTAAGTAGATATGTGTGTGTCCAAAAATAATCTGACCTCAATGATCAAATACGCCGTGAACCAGAAGTTCAACGCTGACCTTACTTGACATGAATTAAAAAGTAGTACACGGCCTATTGTACGCATGCCAGCTGGTTGTAAAAGGTGTTGGGTCTGCTGTCCACAGAGCTGCCATGCTGAGACGGGGCAGGAACGGCCGGGCTCGGCATTTGGCGTGGAGTGAGACGCGGCAAGAGACAGATGCCATGGCAGTGATCCAGACGGCGGACAGGGAGGAATGGGAGGGCCATACGACGACGACGCAGGTGACACATTTGGGGTTTGTGGGGTGGAAACACAAGACAAGTGGAGCAAAGTGTGGACCGGGAAATAAAGATAAAATGTATTTTTGGTATGACTGGATAAAGAGACACTTACAAGCATCACTTGTTTGATGTTAGAGATGATTAAGATGCAGATAGTATTTCTCCATGAATATAGGGCTGCGTATTGGCAAGAATCTGCCAATACAATACGTATCACGATACAGGGGTTACGATTCAATAAATTGCAATATATTGCATTTTTTAAAAATCAAATTTTAGTATAAAGAACACATCATCATATGCATACAACTTTAGTAAAAAAAAAAAAAATTTTTTTTATGCAATCGGAACAGTGAGATCTGCATTTGCATTTATCAGTCGCTGTAACATCCAGCGTCATAGCACTACTTTGTAGGGTGGCCAGATCCCAACAAACCAAATGTGGGACAAAGAGTATGTTTGTGTGGGACAATGTGGGACACGTTACCAATGCAGAGAGGTAGTCTAAAATTTTGATATAATGGCCATCCATTATCTATAACCGCTTATCCCGGAGGCTGGAGCCAGATATAATGTCCATCTAAACATTTTTAGTCTGCCTCTTAGCTCGTAACATCTCCATGTTTTGATTCAGTAGCACACAATTATACAGGTTAGCCTACAGGTCACTGTATCGCTTCACGTCGTATTCCCCCAACCCTTGTATGAAATTGAAAAATAACAATGCAAATTTTGCAAAAAACTCTGAGAATCGCCTTCTACCAGCCTCACCAAGTTATAAGTATAGTTTCCCAGTCTTTGTTGGAGCTGTAGTTCCTTTTCTTTGTGGTAGTTTCCATCATATTCGGCCTGAATCTGCATACAGTACTGTAGCTTGTGACTTTGTGGTGACTCGCAGTTTTCCCTGTTGGGTGTTGTAGCGTAGCATGGACGTTAACATGCACTTGACCCACACGTGCGCAGTCTGATTTTAGAAAAGTGTGCAGTCCCTCGTGAAGTGGGACAACTGGTCACCCTACTACTTTGAGTGGGCACGTGCACTCAGAGGGTGCATCTCTTTGCAAATGAAATAAATGATTGACTGAATTCATCTTTGCATGTAGAACTAAAAATCGATACAGTGTTTTTGAGAATCGATACAGTATCACAAAACATATTATCGCGATTCTCGATATTTTCCGATTATCTCTACACCCCTACCTGAGTCCCAGTAGTTTTCCACTGTCTGAAATGTGTGACATGGTTGGGTCAAGGAAAAGGAGGCTCAGTATTTTTGGACGGGGTCTAATTTTACTTACTAGCGCACATGACTTCTGTAACCAATAGGAACCATTAGGGAAAGGGTTATCTTATTGAGTCTTTAAAACGTGTCTCACATTTGTCTCTTTGGATTGTCGAAGGCGAGATAGCAAGATTGTAATTTTTTCCGTCCTTGCCGCTACCAAAAGGTTATTCTTCACAAAAAAGGCATCAGAGAAAAAACGTTAAATACAATCCCTCCATTGGATCTTATTCCTTCCCTGCTACCAAGCCAACATCCCTGGACCATGGCCACATCTACAAACTCACAAGATGCTGTTTGTGCTGTTTGTGTCAACCAGATCAGCGACGTGGAGTCAGAGGTGGAATACCTGGAGAGTTCTCAGGCCTTGTCTGAGGTGGCGGCCTCGCCCAACACAGCACCGGTGATAGGGGAGTCTTTCTGCCAGTGTGAACGACAGGAGGAGCTCAGCCCGGGGTTCGGCGTCACCAGCGACTGCCTCTGTGGGGAGGAGGATGAGGGTGAGCAAAAAGCTGATGAATACAGTGATACACCATATGAACACAACAGGGCATGCTGTAAATTGGCACAAGTGTAGGGTTGAAGCTGGGCAGACTAATATGACAACATAAGGCTTTCACAGTGTATTACAAATTGTCCTTGTGCGCATATAACTACATATTTCAATCTATCCAATAGTTGTTCAGATATTCCAGTTAACAAAACATGAAATCATAACCATCCAGCTTCGTCCGTGTGCTTGTGTTCCCAGGTTTTGACTGGGAGTGGGACGAGCACTTCAAGTCCTCCGGAGCGTTCCTCAGCTGTGACAACAGGAAGGTGAGCTTTCACTCGGACTACAGCTGCGGCACAGCTGCTATTCGCGGCACCAAGGAGCTCGCAGACGGACAACACTTCTGGGAAGTCAAGATGACCTCTCCCGTCTATGGAACCGATATGGTGGGTAGCAGTCCCTTGAGTTATACTGAAGTTATATTAGAGGTGGAACTGGAGATGTTTCTAAATCTCTGTTTGGATGTTGAGGATCATTTGCAGTCATATCGTCTATGACTTAACCTGTTTCGATCCTGTTTTTCCTGTTTCGTCGGTGTAGATGGTGGGAATTGGGACTTCAGAGGTGAACCTGGAGAAGTTCAAATTCAGCTTTGGCAGCCTGCTGGGCCACGACGAGGACAGTTGGGGGCTCTCCTACACAGGTCAGAGGGTCCGAATATACCTTGAATTATCAGAGTGATCTGTGAAACTGGATGGAGACTTTCTCACCAGTGGCGAAGAGTACATTTATTCAAGTACTGTACTTAAGAACCATTTTGAAGTGCTTGTGCTTCACTTGAGTATTTCAAAGTAGTGTCCTGGTCCATGGGCAGATTATGAGACAACGGGCCCCTGGGCACAGACATGCAAAAGGCCCCACCACCTCTCCTACACAGGAGCAAGACACAGACTTCTGTAATGCTTTTGCCTCTTTTTGTTGTTGTTTTGTGTCTCTTTGTAGTCATTTTGAGTCTCTTCCTGTTTGTTATGTGTCTCTTTGTGGTTGTTTTGTTTCTCTTTGTAGTTCTTTTGGTCCCTTTTAGTCATTTTATGTCTCTTTGTAGTTCTTTTATGTCTCTTTGTGGTTGGTACGTGTCTTTCTGAGTGACATTTTGTAGGTGAAGGCCAGGGGGGCCCCTGACACTTTGGGCCCCTGGGCCTGTGCCCGGTAGGCCCGTTCAGTAATCCATCTATGCCCTAGTCACATTTCAGATGTGTATAAGTTGTTAGCAGTTCAACCAGAGACATTTCCCCTCTAAAGTTTTCACATGGTTTCATTTAGATAACTGTTCAAGGTCAAAAGAGGCAAAATTAGAGATTGGGAACCACTGGACTTACAACTAGCTCCACCTCGACCAATTACAACCAGTAAAAGGCTTCTTATGCATACTGCATACAAGCTAATGATGTAATATATGATAATATATCACTCACGGTGGTTTCAGTATGAATACCAATACTACTACATGTCTGTTTAAAGGTTTCTTCCAGCACAAAGGGGACAAATTGAAGTTCTCCTCTCGGTTCGGCCAGGGCTCCATCATAGGAGTGCACCTCGACACCTGGCACGGCACCCTGACCTTCTACAAGAATCGCCACTGTATAGGTGCGTGTTTCTCCGTAATTCCAGCAGATCTTGTTAGCTACATGAAAGACAAGAAAAACTGCATTTTAGTCATGACTGCCTCTGGGTTCTTAACCCTAAAGGTGTTTTCATCCCATCACCTCTCTCCTGCCACAACAGGTGTCGCTTCCACTCGGCTGCAGAACAAGAAGCTCTACCCCATGGTGTGCTCCACAGCAGCTAAAAGCAGCATGAAGGTGATCCGTGCCTGCTACACACCCACCTCCCTGCAGTACCTCTGCTGTGCCCGGCTCCGCCAAATGTTGCCCGAATGCCCCGATGTACTTAATGCAATAGAGCTGCCCCCAGGCCTGCGCACCCTCCTCCACGTACAGCTGGGCTGGGTCTTCACCCTCAGCAGCAGCCCAGAAGCCTCGGAGCAGAACGAGGACTTGCTCGAGGACTTCCCGGAGGAGATGAGCCTGCCTTCCAGCCCCGTCACCAGCCCCGTCCCCAGCCTGGTCTCCACCCTGAGTGCCTGCGCCTCCCCGAGCCCCTGCACCAGCCCGTTTCTCGACACAGTCCCGTACCAGTGCCCCTGTCAAACGTCACCTCAAACTCAAGCCTGCACTTGCCACAGGCCCCCAACTCCTCCAGGCAGCGACTACGACAGCTGCTGCTCCGAGCCGGAGGACTACCAATGCAAAAGATGCCGCTGGACTTGACCTCGTACTCAAAAACGTATTTTAGCAGACAGCTATTCTACCATTGCCATCAATATCTCCTGTTTGGAAATCATGGAGATACAGTAAGAGCATCCTTCAGCCAATATTTCTTAATCTACATTTTGAGTGGATTGTTACATTTCTTTTTTTATTTAGCTTCATCAGTGAATGGGGAGAAGGGAGCGAGTGTGTAGTGAGTGAGAGTTGAGATTTTAGAGTTACATCTGGGTCATTCATTTGCATTTTAGCCAATTTATGGGGTTATTAATAATGATAATATCAAAATAATATGCCAGTCACTGTCTTTGAAAGGCCTAATGTTTGCCAGATTAGACTCTGACAAAAAAAACCCACAATGGAAATCTTGTACACTTGTTATTCTCAGGGACAGACTCCAGGGGGAAAGGAGTTGCTTTTTTGATACTGTGGACTTTTTGTAAATGTGTTTTGTAATCAGAATTCAGCTTGAATTTCAACAGTGGTTGTGTTCTTGCTTTACAAGAGGATTTGTTTTTCTATTCACAGTTTGTTTATTAACTTTCTTACTCAAGAAATTCTCTAAAATAAAACGAAAATGACAGAAAGTTCTGTTGCACCTCATTTTTATAGGCTATTTAACATGTAAACAAAAGATATCATGTAGGTCCCTCTGACAATACATCTAGCATTTATACATAAACAGAAAAGTCCTTAATTATTCCATAATTCCTTATTTTACTAAATATATTATCTTCCTCGAATCTGTTATAAATAAATAGTGCTTCTCTGGAAGGTGAACATGATAGCGGAGGCATATTTTTAGCTTGTAAACATCAACATTAACACATTAGCAGCCAAGTGGTGACGAAGTGTCATTAGAGACCAGATTAAGCCTCGCTGACATCCGTCCATCTGGATCTCAAGTGGACAGGATCAGTCCAGCACCAGCTGGGGGTTCTGGGATGTGAAGCAGCGGTAAACTCTGGCTGATATCTCCGGTCCTACACGTCTCTCTTTACCTCCACTCTTCACCAAGAGACCAGCCAGCAGCCCCTTTCTGTCCTCCTCTGACCCCAGGCTCTGGTACGCCTAAAAAAACAACATGAGAAATTGTTTTTTTATACCTCCGGGAAGGTTTTTTTAATATGTTTTTAAAGCAATAAACAGCACCCGATTTATCCAAAAATGCCTCAGTTGCACACAGTGGGTGGCACAAGACCGTACACTCAGGTGTACCTGCAGCAGCAGCTGAGGAGACGGGTAGGCTGCCGTCACAGTGGAGGCCACAGCCGGGCTGACTCTGTTCAGCTGCTGGATCTGCCTGCTCCAGACCTGGATCAGCCCAGAGCCGTCCCTCTCCACCCGAACCCCGCTGGCCCAGGAACCGTCCACACAGAAGGGCAGCTCCTCTCGCTCTGTCAGCAGTCTGGAAAGACATGGTAGGTCTAAGTGAGGTAGGATTAGTCGGGTACATTTTCATTGTCTGTTATTGTGACAACGGCTGCGTACTTGAAAGGGAGTTTTGATAAGGATTTGGTGACAGCACACACGTGGTTGGTGACCTCCTGCCAGCCATCTAGGAACACCAGTGAGATATTCTTGCAGAGCTGCAGGTACACAAGAACCTGAAAGAAAGAAACTCATTATTTTCTGTACTTTAAAACTTAAAACTCAGCTTATAAAGTGTGCAGGAATGTGTATGTAAAGTATGTACAGTCTTTAGCTATCTAGTACTGTCTGAAAATGTACAGTTGAGTGGCAAAACATATACAAATAGAACACGCATCGACTAATCCTTCCAGATTCGAAGTAATCTGACCTCCTCCGTGTCCAGGTTCTCCATCCCCAATTTGGATTGTAGCATCTCATCTGGTAAATGCACACCACAAGCATCGGTCCTGTTGGTAAGAAACCAATAAATCAGGTCAGAGTGTGTACATGAAAGCTAACACATAATACATGTGTTGTCTCACGACTAACCTGTAATCTGGCTGAGAGTCTGTCACTAGGAGAGTGACCTTCTTGGCATCCCGGTTGAGACGCTCCAAAATTGGACTGAGGAAAGACCCCATTCCCGTCTCCTCCCCGTCACTGTCTAGCATCTGCAGTGGCAACAAAACAACATGGAGGAGGGCCTTCACATAGGCTGCCATCAAAGTTATTACAACTTTAAAAAGCTGCTTACTTTCTTCACAGAGATCACCATGTCCATAAAGTCGGTCAGACTCAGCACCAGAACCACCTGCTCCTCCTCCACCGAGCCCTTGCCATCTTCTCCCTGCTAAAGACAAAACAGTAAGTAGAAAGGGTAAGAATCAGCCAAAATATCACAATTAATTCAAATGCTTATTATGTTATGAGAGATGCTTACCTGAGGCAAATCTCTGGTCCAGGTGATGCTGTGTGGGAGCTGCTGGCTCTCAATGCTGAACCTCCACTCAAAGGAAGCCAGAGTGTCCAGCAAGATATCTGAGCCATCCTGTTGCAGAAGAGCTGGAGAAAAGTACATTTAATAAACATTTAAAACCAGCATTTTTTTGTACTTCTTTGTCAAAATAAAAAATAGAAAAAATACTAGCATTTTCAAGGTCTTAATGATAACATTTCTATATAGACAAATAATTTTAAATAAATAATACAGCCACGGAACTTTTAGAAAGGAGCCGCATAAAAATATGGCTTTTCCTAAAAACAATCATTATGATTGTGAATTAATCATTTTTAAAAAATGATTGGTGGCAGGTCCAAAATGAATGTTTTGTTTATATCTGTGGAAGATAACTGAAGTTCGGTTCCCACTTCTAACAAGGTGCGACATCTAGTGGCTGAATGTTATCAATAGCACCTTTAATATTTCTTCAAATTAAAAATATATCTAATGAAAAAATATTATAATTTGAACCATGCCTTTGTGTTTATAGTATTGCAATGTGTATTTTGTAGCATCAATTAAAAAAAAAGCTATCAATCTTTTCCTAACTGTTGACAAGCTGTAGTCGATGGAAAGAAGAATTTTCGACAGCACCTGAAGGCAGCACGGTGTACCTGTATCAATGCAGACCTTCAGACTCTTGAGACAGCTCTCTGGCCGGAGACTCTTCAGCTTCTCCGCTGCCTCTCTCCTCTCCTGCTGCTCCCGTCTCCTCTCCTCCTTCTCCCGGGCTCTGGCTGCTCTCTGCCTCTCCCTCGCCTCCTTCCTCTCCCTGTTTGCCTGTCTGTCCGCCTCTACCTCCTCCTTGGTGCGGCGTTTTCTCGCAGGGCTCGGCGTGCCACCTCCATCTGGCCGCCGTGGAGACAAAGCAGCAGAAGTTAGACAGGTGTCTGTTTTGGTGGGAGAGGATGATGGGAGGGTTTTGCACTTGTGGTCTGAACTCTGATCCTCTGTTAAGTCTATGCTGACGGTTACTATTTGTTTTGTCTCAGCGTCGCTTCCCTCAGATTCAGATATTTCCCATGTTTTAGCTCTGCGCAACACAGACATTTCATAGGTTTAAAACATCATCTAAAACCTCCAACAGTACGTGAACGCATCGGAGCAGCTTTGTTTATATCATCTCGATGGTGATGGTGTCCGCCGAGGGACAAAAGAGGAGACACGCGCATTTACCCTTTACCCCACTAACCATGCACTACACTTTTACAAGGAGACAGACAAAACAGTAAATTAGATGCAGCTGTCTATCTATGGCTGACACATCTATTGGTTTTATTGGATTTAATCTCAGGACACACTGATAACATACTGTTTATTTATGTATTGGTCTGTTTGTAAGAATCAGAAACAAACAGTCCCTTTAATATTTATTCTGTCTTAGTCTATCTTCCTATTTTTTCTGTAAAGAATAATAAAAATTTGTGGATATTTGATTTTGG
>CAKAOH010000208.1:26791-48508 GCA_916701665.1 Sebastiscus tertius | reverse complement strand
GCTGAAAGAAGCGTCTCTGGACTGTTGTGAAACCTGATACAGACCGTTACAATCCCACTATTATTCATGGTGCCAACTATTTCTCAGGTAAAATAAATGAACAGACTGAAGCCAGTTTTTGCCTCTGCTGTGATGCAGAAGGTAAAACAGAAAGGCAGCCTACCTGTTAGAGCTGTGGAGCTGTAAGTCACATATAGACAGGTTCTGGAAGGCGGAAGGAGAGATGCAGCGCTGTTTCAAGTTTCACGGAGCGGGGTTGAAGTCCAAGACTGGAATTGGCTGTGGGTGTGTGTGTGTTTGTGTGTGTATGTGTGTGTGTGTGTGTGTGTGTGTGTGTGTGTGTGTGTGTGTGTGTGTGTGAGCCCAGGTGACATTATTAATGCAAGATAAGAAAACTAGTTAAAAGAAAGAGATGAGATCTTAATAAAGGAAGTTGTTGCCAATGCTGAAATATTTACGAGAATGAACACACCCATTAGATTAAATACAAGGCCACAACAGTCATCAGTCACACATGTTTACCTCTATAGCTTTCATTTTTTACACAATCCAGTCAGGGCCTTCAGAAGAAAATGCTTTGGAAAAGTCTTGACCTGATTAAATGATGTATCTTGGAACTTTAGTTGGAACTTTCCCTTAAATTAAAGACATTATTTCAAATGATTTACAGAGATAAAAAAACAAAACAAGAACTACACGGCCATATCGTCATCTTGTAAAGTTGTCTATTTACATAGAGTAGATAGAGCACAACAGACAGAGCAATATTAGCCACCTAATAAGACGTCCCCAGACTGCGTGCCTAGAACTTAGGCGAATCAAATCGTGTAAATGAGCCATAGTCCTAAATTTATCCATTCTCCGCGCACTGTTTCCTCATTCAAACATGAGTTTTACATTACAACAATATAGGCTAAGTGATCATGTTATAACACAGTTAACATTATAACAAGATAAATAGTATATTGTATAACAAGAAAAGTTTCTTGTTATTAAGTGATAAGGTCAAAGGTCAACGTTATTATCCCACAAGGGGAAATTCACGTGGTCATATACACGTCTCATAAAAACGACATATAAAAATCTCACACACTTCCCAGGATCCTGCGCACAGCAAAGTCTCATGCATACTCCCCACCTCCAGCTCGCACACACACACACACACACACACACACACACACACACTAGCAGACCATCCAGTACAATACCGCTGGTACAAAAAAAATACACCCTCCACACTCCAATCTCTATACAAAGTGCAATCCGGCAGTTTTAGTATACAGAGAAACACTGTCCAGGGTGGGCTACAGCCTATTTACCTCTCGTTTAGAAGTCTAATTGCCGTCGGCACAAAAGATTTGCTATACCTCGTTGTTCTCATTTTTTTCTGCAGGAATCTGTTATTTGACCTGCTACTCCTTTTGAATTTCTGATGGAGAGGATGGGTGGGATCGTTGAGGATCTGATCTGCTTTTTTTATAATAAGGTCCCTATACAGCTGTGCTGCAGACACCTGATCGATCCCAATGATCCTGCCTGCTGTCTTGATCATGCGCTGCAGTTTGACGTGATCTTGAGCACGCATATTACCAAAGGTGCAAATCAGATCGAAAGACAGAATGCTCTGCAAAACAGTATTGTAAAACATTTGAAGAATATAATGTTCAACTCTAAAATGATTCAATTTCCTGAGAAAGAACAGCCTCTGTTGTAGTTTATTAGACTTACTTTGTGCATATACACTGAATTTTAAGTGGTCATCGATTTCAACTCCAAGGTATTTATAATTTGAGACCCGCTCAACTAATTCTCCCTTAATCAATAAGTTTGTAAGTTGTAATAACGTGAAAATATCTTGTTATAATGTGAAAAACATCTTGTTATAACAATAAACCTTTTCACGTTATAACATGATACTGATCCGTTTTTCTTTTTCTGGCGTGGCAGCAATACATAGGTCTGGCTTTTGCCACTTGCTGAGAAAAATATCTGTCTCTTCAGCTGCTAAATGCTCCACTAGTTTCACTAGCTAGTCTCTAACTGTGTCTGTCTGCTGTTTGCTGCTTAGCAGGTAGTGTACAGTGGGTTTATCAGAGCTTTTTCACTGAAAACAGCTGCCTGCTGCTGCTGGAAATGACGTTGATGAATGTAAGAGAGTACAATGCTCCGTAAAGGTGAACAGAGTTTGTCACTGCGAGTGACTTTAATAATGTTTTTAAATACAGAATTTTGATTGGTGCAGCTTTAAATATCATATTTGTTATGTTTTGAGCACCATCAATTAAATTCCCCTCACATTCATTGTATTGAGTTGGTAGATACAACTAGAGATTACAAGACAAAATTGTTGTTTTAAAAAATATAATTTGGGTGAAGAAACTAATCAGTCATTCTATATAATATGCCAAAAATTGGGAATTGTTAATACAGAGCATTGACACAACAATACAAGCGGTGCCATAGGTAAAGTTCTTTGGCAGGAAATGGAAAATTAAGGAGATCCTGATAATAAAAAATACACTTTGACCCCAAACATGATGTCAGGGTGTTATCACTGAGAGAGCATGGCCACATTTTTCCTATTACAACTCATGCTGTGGTGTTAATCTGCTGGTATTGTGTAAGAGATTTATAGCATAATAAAGTCAGCAAACATAAGGTTGCCAA
Organism: Sebastiscus tertius; assembly: GCA_916701665.1. Lineage (NCBI taxonomy): Eukaryota > Metazoa > Chordata > Actinopteri > Perciformes > Sebastidae > Sebastiscus > Sebastiscus tertius. The sequence continues at coordinate 45,841 of CAKAOH010000208.1, read as the reverse complement.
GAAACCAAGCCAAGGGTTTCTCTCTCTCTCTCTCTCTCTCTCTCTCTCTCTCTCTCTCTCTCTCATATCTACCTTCCTCCAATGGCGCCTCTTGATGGTGTCCCTGGTTATCATCATCACCGCCCAGAACTGGGTGAAGGACTGCCTCAGACGCTTGTAGTACTTCCTAGAACGAGAGAGGGGGCAGCAGCAACACACAAACACATAGTGCTTCATGTTAGTACATCACTCTCTGACCTCATTTCAGCCCGCAGGTGAAACCTAACTCCCTCTCTTCAAGGGAGTTAACTGGGTATGGCAACATGTGGAGACTCTCCATCTCTCAGTGGAAGTGAGTGAATGTGGCAGCATCCAGACGTGGCGTAGTAGTAGTACACTCATTCAGGTATAGTACTTAAGTAGTTTTGAGGTATGGGGCTTTATTTGAGTTTTCAATTCCTTCAGACTCTCTTATTTTCTACTTTTCCTCTGCAACATTTTAGAGGGACGTCTTGTACTTCAGTTATTACAGACTTAGCCCTATATTTTAAAGCAGCAGTAGGCAGATTGGAGCAACTATGATTTAAAAAAGTTATTTTTATAAAAAGAGTCTCCTGATAGTAGTGCATGAGACAGGTAATCTGAAAAAAAATCATGTGCCTCTGTGTCCTCCGGTGCTCCTAATGGCATCTGCAAGATTTCACAGACCGGAGGAAAACAACCAATCAGAGATGAGCTGGAGCCGTGCCTTCTCTGAGAAGCTGTCAATCACTCGCAAACTCCGATCAAACGGTCAAACTAGGCAGCGCTGATCAAATATGAATCAATATTCTGTTACTGTAATGCCTATTTCTCTCCTCAAATGTTTTCAGAATCATCTTGTAGTGTACTGTTTAGCTGTAAAATGAGAAAGTTTGTGACCTGGCAGCCATGCTGAGATCAGTTGAGGAAATACCAAGCACCGCCCACCAGCCGGAGCAAACTTCCTAAATTAAAAATCCCTGACTGGAGACACATGTTTTTTCCTTGGCAGCAGGACTAAACTCTACTCTTCCTTACGGGAAATACTTTTCCTTTTGAAACTTGAGTGCATTTTACTGTGGATATACTTGTTTACTTTAATAAAATATAGATTTCAGGACTTAAAAACAGCATTTCCTGTATTTTATTACGTAGTTTTGTTCATTAAAGAGGTGAAGAATTTCATAGTCTTCTCCTCTCTGTACCTGGCCTGGTGTCCTCGGATGTGGCTCTGGATGATGATGGCTTTCTGCCTGAAGAACCTGAAGTTCCTCCTGCAGAGGAAGCCTCTGATGTTCCTCTGGATGGTGATGGCAGCCCAGGTCTGGGTGCTGGTCCACTTCTCCTCCAGCTGCTGGTACAGGAGCTCCTTGAGGAACAGCTAACACAGATACACACATACATCTAAACATGTTGATATGTACAGTAAAACCTTTTTATCAGTGTCATGAGAGGGCAGTTTGGCACCTTGGTGAGTCCCAGCTGGTACTGTCCCTCCTCTGCATCGACCATGTCCAGCAGAGCCAGCGACTGCTCTCTGTCTGACGCCTCACTCAGCCGCTGGCTCAGGAGAACCCCGTATCTGTGAAAACACATCATATGCTGCCGACAAGCTTTTCTCAGAAGCTCCTAAATCCAAAATTAGATTATGACAGTTTTCAGATTCATTCATTTAAATTATCATGATATAATATTTTTTTTTACAAACGGCTTTATAGTTCAGCAAATAATATTTTAATTTTAAAATCAACAGTATAATCAGCCCAGTCGCCAGGAAAAAATGTTGGCATTGTACGTACGTATCTGCAAACCAGGGATACGTTGAATGTGGACGTTTTTGTATTAGGTCAGAGCAAGTGACGTAGTACAACTAGCAACCATTATTGAAATTTACGTGGTATGAAAGATACGTTGTGACGTTGCGTTGTGATGTTGCGTTGTGACGTTGCGTTGCTACGTTACGTTGCTACGTTGCGTTGCTACCTTACGTTGCTACCTTGCTACCTTACTTTGTTACGTTACATTGTTATGTTACGTTGTTACGTTACGTTGTTACGTTATATTGTTACGTTATATTGTAACCACGTGGCATTGTGCTTTTCTGCAAGTGTGATACGAGGCTGATATGAAACGTATTTGTGACATTTTAATGTGTTTTTTGAACATTAAAGCATGTGAACATGTTTCAGTAGAAACCCAAAATACAAGTATGAACCTGAAAATGAACATGACATGTCCCCTTTAAAGGAGTGAAAGCATAATAAACATTAAAGCACTGCTGTGATGGTGCAGGACGCTACGTATGTTTGCAGCACCTCTCAATGAAGTAGGAGTACTGTATCCGTACGGGGAAACCCTCTTTCCTGATGTGGATGGTCTCCATCATCCCAGCATGCCTCAGCTGGGCCGACACATAGTCTACGTCAAAGATACCAGGAAGCTGACAGATGACATGCAAGATACAGTACAGTCATACATTGTCAGCTGATGTTAGGATACCAGTTAGCGTCAGTATAAAGTATCTGGTGTTACCTTGACGTAGTTTGGCTTCAGACAACGAATAAAAGTGGTCTTGCATCTAAGAGTTAAAGGACAAAACATGGACACAGGTTATTCATCAGGAAACATGATTAATCTTAGACCTACATGCATGTAAAGAAAGGCTGAGCAGCATCTGACAGCTGTTTTATACAAGTGAAATGGAATATTTAAAGATCACTGAATAACTCCGTGGGTGGGTTTACATTGGACTTCGTTGAAAGCCCGGTTCGTCACATACAGTACTGTTGCTAAAGGGTGCCTCCGTGTGTTGGTCTCCGATGCCGAGGGGCACTTACCAAACGGCGGTATTTGACAAGGTTGGGAGTGAGACCGGGTTGGAAATCTCCTGTAGCCTATAATTTATTTCAGTGGTGATTCACACCAAATGAAAACATTATGAACTCAGACTAGATATCATGAAGCTCATATTTCTTTTCCATGACATTTACTAAACCCACATTCTCCACAAACCACAGCTATTTCATTTCAAACACATGCAGTGAAAACCATATGACACTCAGTTGGCGTTTGCGCCGATCCACAGCTTTGGTAATGACAGCACAGTACAGAGAGTGTGGTCATTGTGTTGGTACCTCTCCAGGCGGGTGGTGAGCTCCGTCAGGGACTGGAGGAAGTGTGAGGCGGCAGTAGAGGGCTGCTGGCGGAGGCCCTTCCCTCTCCAGCCCAGCTCTCTCTGCTGAATGTAACCATCCTGAACCTTTCGGAACAGCTCCGACACCATCTGACAAACACGCAAATTCACTGGTAAAAAAATCAACTTTGTGTAAGTATGTTTTTTAAGGCCTACCAAGTGATATATTTTATGTTGGTATACAATATCTTCAAACTGATCACGTTTGTATTTAGTACTGCCCTTAAAGTTGTTTACTCTCATAACTACCACCAGTAACGTCACCCCTAATAAAACATTTACCCTTTTATATGTCATTGTCTTGTGCTTGTTAAAGGGCATATAATAATGCTTTTGTGTTTTCTTCCCTTTCTTTTATAGTGTGTTATATAGTTTTTTGTGCATGTAAAAGGTCTATAAAGTTACAAAGTCCACACCAAAGGGAGTTACTCTCCCCCACAAAAATACTGCTCCTGAACTGTCTGAAACGCCTTGCTTGAAGTTCCGCCTTTTCTTCCGTAACGTGGTGATGTCACCAAGTAACACATTTTTCCTAGCGACTAGTCTGGCAGGCACGATTGGTGCACAAACCTGTGTAATCTGATTACATATTGTGATGAAAATCTCTTGTTAGAACCATGTCAGGCAAAGGGGTTCATCTGTGACTATAAAGACTCATATCATCAGCACCCAGTATGGGTCTAATGCCAGTTGGTTCACCTTTAACCGACTCCTGGCAAAAAGCTCCACCACTTCTGTCCTGAACTGGTCGTGGTTCTTATTCAGGAAATTATGAACCTGGAAAAAAAAGTTGTTGTTTTTTTTAAAAATACAAATATTCCTGCATCATTGGCTGCTGTCTGACAGATCTGCAGTACATAGAGTAGCAGTATGCTGTGCCTGATACCTGATAGGTGACGGCTCCAGCATAGTGATAGACAGTGAAGACTGGCAGTGGGTTCTTGGGCTTGGCATAGTAGGGGCTGTTCCCATGGTGATAGTGGCACTTCTGGAGGAAGGTGTGGTCAGTGGCCTGATGGAAAAACAAAGAAGAACAATACCAAAAACATATACAGGTTTACTTTTCAATATTTTACACTCCCTCAAGGCCAGATGGAATGGAAACATTTTGTCTCAACACTTCTTGTATTTCTATCTTTGTGAGGACCTATTTCAGTTTTTAACCATCGTGGTGAGGACATTTCTGCATTGTAGGGGTAGGTGTCGGGCTGAGCAATATGGTTCAACTCTTCTATCACAATATAGGCAATTTCATATCTTGATAATGATATACTGTATATTACGATGTAGCATTTTCTTTGATAATTCAATAAATAGTCTATATGAAATAACCACATGGAAACGCCTATTTCTGTATACTCCTGTGTGAATACTTAACAGATGAAAAGTGCTGAACTTGAGTGCAAAATGAACATAACATTTTTAAGAGAAATTATAGAGAAAATATAAATAATAATATATCGCGATAGAAACAATATAGAACATTTTATGTGATAGACATTTTTATATCATTTTGATGATATATATCATCATATTAACTAGCCCTATAGGTGTGTAGGGTTGGGGTTAGGCATTTAGGCAGCAGCGTAACATTATTGTGATTGGCCCTGGTGCAAATTTCTTTTCTTGGGTCCTCGCCCCAAACACAAGAGCACACTCGTGCGCACACACGCATGTACACACACAACCACTCCAGACAATTGCAAAGCAGACAACTGCTATGCCACCATGGAGAGGCTCACCATGCAACTCCCAGACTGCAAACCAGCCTCAGATCAGCACCACGGACAGCAGCCAGAGGCGCCAAATTTATCAACGCTAATTTAACAGTCTGTCCTGGACTCAGCGACCAAATGCTATCACAGACACAGATTACAGTAGGTACACATTTTCCAACATATGAGACGTAAGAATTACAGTGCTATGGATTTAAAAAACAAAAAAAAAGAAACCAGTACTCACCCATTAGAAGTTTATCCTACAGGTCTTGTGCTCCGCAAAGTCATTAACAACACTGCTTAAGAACCATGCCCTTTTTTTATTGGACTGTTTTGGTCGTGAGCGACGCAGCTCGATGTAGCACGTCGTTTTGAGCTGAACTTTTGTCAGACGTCCAGCTGTTTATATTCATTCGTGTCGCTCGCCTTGAAATCGCCTCAATGGACCAGGAGTGGCTGATTGGTGAAGTTGAAATGAGGAGTTGTCTATGCGATACCTCCTCATTTCACTACAAAAACCTAAATAAGGTGACAGCTGGCTGGAGGGAGATTGCCAGGGAGCTGAAAGTTTCCTGCAGCTGTTGGCTATATTGAATGTCATTTTCAGTAAATATCACAATATTGAATGTGTGTTTTCTAGATAATGGATTCAGTGTGGACACGGTGTAGGACGGTGATTTTTGGGCCCCTGACAGCTTCTGGGACAATGTGCATCGTCGATATTTACGCCACTGCATTTAGGGTTAGGAGCTACGATATACATTATGTCAATGAGGGTCCTCAAAAGTATAGAGGTACACATATTTGTCTGTGCGTGTGTGTGTGTACCTGGGGGAGGCAGGTCTGATCGTCCAGTATGCGGAGGATGCCGTGGGGTCTGGAGGAGATCAGCTCCAGGCAGGAGTGGAAGTTCTTGAGTTGCATCGGGTACCACTGGATCTGTTCTGCACTGTACTCCTCCTGCAGGCAACACACACACACTGTCACATACGTCATACTGCAGACAGCACTCAGTTTAAGTCTGTGAAGGAATTTATTGAAGGTGCTCCAGGGCTGGCTCTAGCCCTTTTGGTGCCCTATATGCAAAATTCAGATTTGGATTACTGCAGTCAAAGGGACGTCTCACAACCTGGCAACCCCAAAAGTTTATCTTGGTACTGGCTTACAACTGATCTACAGGGCATTAGTAAATGACTCATCAACTATTCATTAAAAAGGGTGACCTTTTAAAAGTGGTATCTTGAGGTTTCAGTTGATGTTCAGCCCACTGACCTGCTCCTGGGAGATCACCGCCTTGTTAACATAGTGCTGCAGCTGCTCATTGGCGAAGTTGATACACAGCTGCTCGAAGCTGTTCACTCCCAGGTCCTGCAGACAAACACAGAAGCACTGGGACGTCACATCCATCACCACACCATCAGGCTAGTTACTTTTAAGTTTCCAGTTCTCAGTCCAGGCAGAATACCAACCTCAAACCCGTAGATGTCGACTATGCCCACCGTGCTGTCCATCTCTGTGGGGCTCAGCCAGTCATTGATCTGCTCCAACAACCAGTCAAACAGCACTGAATACAAGGCTTTGGCAATGGCATCTCTGCAGGAGAAGAAGACAAGGAGGGGAGTGGAGTGCAAATGTTTTACGGAAAAAAAAAAGACAGAGACTTGTCTGCTATTTGTGCAACATCATTAGAGGACATTTTCTTACCTGTATTCTATGGCACTTTCTACAGACAGAGGGCAGTAGATCCTGTCGTAGGTCGTCTCCTGTGGGCGAGAAAAAATTAATAAGTGCGCACAAGGGCATAAACATGGCTGATAACCCAGTAAGACTCATGACCGGTGCATGAGAGGCTACTGACTGTGACTCTGTGAGTGATGACAGTCTGCAGGGCTTCGGAGGAAATCTGCAACAAGGAACCAACCCTCCTGGCCTCGGCCTCGCTGAAGATACGAGCCACCTCGAACGACTCGCTCTGAAACAAAAACTGATATCAATATGTGATCCGTGTAAGTCTCACTCTCTCTCCTACACACACACACACACACACACACACACACACCTCGTATGAGCTGAAGCAGACGTTGCCGAGCTGCAGGATGGAGGAGAGGATGGCCCAGACGGTGGAGATTTGGTCAGCATGCAGACCGATGGTCTCAAAGCACTGAACCAGAAGCTGGAAGTCCTGCTTGTCCTGCTTCCCCTTCAAGTCACAGGCACCACCCTGGAGGAGGACATCAATGTGTAACATGTGTAACGAGTGAAGAGGAAGGGGAAAACATTACAAAAAAAAACAGAGATGGAGAATAGTTCTGTGTTCGCTGATGTGTGATGTACTTGGTTTAGGTAGTAATAGGTCTCGGCTCCTTGCAGGTAGAGCTCCTGTTTGTCCCAGTCGTTCATACCTGCCAGCAGCTCATAGAACACATGGTAGTTCCTCTCCTCATTGGCCTACAAGGGAAATGAGACAAGAACTAGACGGTGACATCAACTGAGTTCATTATCTACAGCATAAATTACCAGAAACAACAACACACCATCACATCAACAGCATCAGTCTGTGCGCAGGTAATGTTCAGATGTTGGGACATGATTTGCTTGAGGTTTTGGGCTGTGACTGCATCATTGCAAAGGGATATTCACTCTAAAAGTGTAGAGTTTTGTTAGGCGGAAATTAAATCTTTAATTTATGCTGTGTTCCATCTTAATTTACTCTGACCCAGTAACATATACACGGATGCTTACACCTCTGCAGAAATCTTACAAGTCTTAGCTTTATTATGATACCAAGATTATTGAAATAGACCTCGTAGTTGCAGAGATACACTCTATTCATTTTGGACATGTCATTTTTGAGTAGAGGCCTCAGACAGAGGCCTAGGGTTCAGTGTCATTAAGATTCATCCTCTGGGAACCATGAATGACTATACCAAAGTGCGTGCCAATCCATTGAGTAGATGTTGATATATATCATTAGATAACGTTCACCTGTTGGTGGTGCTAAGTGAAAAGTCAGGGGATCACCAAGTTCACTAGTATTCATTCTCTGGGGACCTTGAATATCTGTACCAAATTTCATGGTAATTGCTTAAACAGTTGTTGAGTTCCCTCATTAAAAAAACAAAAAACTCAACTTCATGGAGATATTTCACTCTATAGTTGAAAACTTTGACCTGCTGGTAGCGCTAGAGGACTGGCCAAGGGATCACCAAAACCATTGTAATTTGGTAACACTTTATAATAATAACAAACAATGAAATGATAATTAATAATGTTTACTAATTATTAGTAATGCGATAATTTCTGTTATTTTATCATTCGTTTGTGTAATATGAAATAATTAGTTTATAAAGTATATATTGTATCATAGCTGATAAGATACATTCTGATTACACTAGTTAAGTATATATTAACAGTTTATTGTTGCACACATTGTAACATTTAATATACTACATATAAGTGTTTGTTAATGATTACCAAATTATTTGTAAACCTTTAACAACTTATTTGTCTATAAACATTACATAGATAAATGGACCAGAAACCATTGACAAACTATCAACTATCTATCTAAATAATGTTTATAGATGCTTTGCGAAATATTTATTACCCATTTAGCAATGTATTATAATCATCAGTTGCAACTTCATAATAGCCATCCAAATAATATTTATAGATGGTTTACGAAGCAGTTATTAACCATTAACAAAGTGTTACAAATATGTAATGTTTATAGATGCTTTACAAACAATTTCTTAAAAGTTTACGAATAATTTTGTTATCATTAACAAATACTTATAATATATTATATAAAATGTTATAACATGTGCAACAATAAACTGTTAAAATAACATATATTATAGCATTGCTAATAATTAGTAAACATTTATTTATTATCATTTCATTGTTTCTTAACAGTAGAATAACTATTAACTAATTTTAATTAACTACCAATTTAACCATTTATAAACGATGGTTATTGTAAAGTGTTACCTGTAATTCCACCTCTGGGGATCATGATTGTCCATTTGAAATTTGCCAAGATTTAATTCTGGACCAAAGTGGTGGAGAAACCAACCAACCAACATTTTTATCCATTGAGCCACGTTGCTAGCATGGCTAAAAACTGATGTTTGAAAAGCTATTTGATCTGTTGTATAGATGGAGGTATCCTCTATCAAGCTGGGAAAGCTGCCACGCAAGCCAAGCTGTATCCAAACTGTTGATTTACCAAGAAGCAAAATCACTCAACCAGAAAAGGAACTTGAGACTTTTTCCTACAAGCCAACAAAAGCGAGCCAAATGTGATACATGTACATCATGCCGATGACACAATCATTTACACAGTGACAAATTGTCTATTCATGCTGGAGGTGCCGAAGCCAATGTGATGTCCTGTTATCTGTTTGTACCTGATCAAATTTGCTTCTCCAGTAAATGTAACATCATGGACTCCTCTATGAGGTCAGTTTGAGGCACACAGCACACTCACTCAATATCCTCACCTGAAAGACAACCCTGGACTTCTCAAGGAGATATTTGGACAACGATGTCCCTACAACAACGCCGCTGTCAACCAAGATGAGAGACAAATAAAACAGCTGCAGCCAATCTCGTCCGGGGGGGAGCAAATAAAGGAACATATGGTGAAACATCAAAAGATATTTCTAACATCAGGCGGACTCACTGGAGAATGTGGATGTGGAGGTACTTGCCAAAGCGGCTGGAGTTGTTGTTGAGGATGGTCTTGGCATTTCCGAAACTCTCCAGGATGGGAAAGACCTCCATGGGCTGGAAGAGAAAGAAAGTGAATCAAAAACAAAAAAGGGTATGCATGACCGAAACACCAACGCTTTGCAGTGTTGCTAATGGATAAAACTTTACATTAAGGAAGGCGTTTTTGTTTTCCAAAGTGAATTACCTGTCGCAGGTTGTTGTTCCTGCCCTGATACATGGAGCTGAGGTAGTGGACTATCAGCTTGGTAGCTTCAGTCTTCCCTGAACCACTCTGGCCACTAAACAAGAAACAAAAATGACCTGAAATATGACACAGCTTAAAAATTGAGATGACATGCAACAAGCTCCCAATCGTCTCAAACCAGAACCAGAGTTGCTGCGGCTCATGGTTGGCACCTTAACACCGAGGCCAACAGGATGCAAATACGAAGCACCTCAGTGTAGTGGACCAAAGTTACACATCTAAAATGTCATCTTGCTGTGTTGTTGGGTGCCAAAATCGATATTCCATACATTTGAGATGACAAACTGTGATTTCGAGGCTCTAGCGAGCTACAATAAATGCTCTGAATTTCGAATTTCGAAACTAGAAGGACTAAAGATGCAAATCTTTAGACCTTCAAGAGTAAGGTCTTTTGTTTAAAACCTGAGGCCGGAAAGATAAAACCCAGAATTGGACAAAGCTGCATAGAAATAGACTACACATTATGATATTGGTGTTCTTGTCAGTACCTTATAATGATGCACTGTTCCTGTGTGGAGGCCTGAGACTGACTGAAAGCGGCGTCGGCTATGGCATACACATGGCTGAAGCAGAGAACGACAGAAAGTCAAACATTAGTAATGAAAAACAAATGGAAAAACGTAAGGTGGACAGATGTCCTGAAGGGACTGAAACCTTTGGTGAGACACATGCTGCCAGTTGTAATTAAAAGTACAATAAAAGAGAGCAGAATAATGCACAGCTGTGTGAGAATTGTTCGCTCACGGTGGGTTTCTGTGCTGTTCTCTGCCCTGGTATTTCTGTCTCAGCTCCTCTGTGTAGATGTTAAGGGGCTTGAAGGGGTTAATGGACAGCAGCATGTTTCCAATGTAAGTCTGGGAATAAAGAAAATGACACGGGCATTCAGAGAATAAGCACATTGAAAAAACAATCTCATTTAGCAAAGATAACAGGTATTGATAGGTGTCTGCAATACTGATAGCTGTTGAGTTGTGGTAGTGCACTATTATTCATCTGTGATTTGATTCTTTATTGTTGTTTTTTTATCTAACAAGATGATCACCGTTATTTGGCTAAAAAAAACTTAACTCAAGGTCCCCCTTACCAGTTTTTCTGGAGCTTTCAACCAAATCTCATTGTCTTCCTCAGTAGATGGAGTGTACACAGTTTTTGCTCATTTTATTCTGTCTCGTTTTAATATACATGTAATCTGTAACCAAAACCTCTTTTTACATAAAATTACAGTTGCAGCATGGAAACATTTCATCAAAATTACGCTTTAAAGGGTAACTTCAATATATATTTTTTTACATTTTTAACCATATTTTCCCATGTTTTTGTGTCTAAGTGACTAATGGGGACAGCAATTTCTGAAATTGGTCCAGTATTGAGGGAGAACGCTGTAGACGGCAGCTGCTCACGGGCTGCAATGTAATCCCTTTGGGGCAAGCTGGCACCGTCATTTACGTCCACTAAAAGTGTTTGGTTTTGCCACGACAGGCTCTGATTTGTTATTATAAGTGTCTGACAACATTATGGAAAGAGTTGCTCAAGGCAAAGTCTTGTTCTGAAATCTAGCGTACAATACAGAAAGTGTAGCTTAGTGTTATCTAAAAGATTTTTAATGTCATGGCTGAATATTTAGATGATTTCGACAATGTGGATGATGTCTATGAATTTGATGCCCGCCCATATTTATTTGAGCCAGAGTACACGGATATTCAGATTTCACAACGAGACTTCTCCTTGAGCGGGACTTGGACACAATAAGAAACAGACCGGATCAAGATTCTCTGTAGGGTCCTTTCCATAATTTTGTCAGACAATTATAATAATGAGCCTGTCAGTGATAAAAACAAGCACTTTTAGTGAAGATAACGTTACATTGACATTACATTGACGTTACATTGACGTTACATTGACGCTGCTCACTTGCTCTCACAGCTCGTTTAGCAGCTACTGGTTACAGCGTTCTCCCTCAGACCTGGACCAATTTCAGAAATTGTTGTATCCATTAGTCACTTAGAAACAAAAACATGGGAAAATAGGGTCCAGGTTGAAAAATACCAAAGTTACCCATTAACATCAGAGTGTGAGGTCAGCAATGAAACTTACATAAATACAGTCACGGTGGAACCTCTTCTTCAGATTCAGAAGCACAGAGCTCTCGCACACCTCTCTAAGTACAGGAGGCAAACAGATTGAAAAGGTGCATATTTATACTGTACTGTAAGTACTGTGTGTGTGTGTGTGTTTGTGTGTGTGTGTGTGTGTGTGTGTGTGTCTGTATTACTTACGTTGTGGGGACTGTTTACACAGTCACAGTGTGGGGACTTGCCTTCCTTTCAGGGACAACATGCAAGTCCCCATAATTACGTATAGGTTAAGGTTAGGGTAAGGGTTCGGATTAGGTAAGTAGCGGTTATGGTTAGGGTAAGGATAAGCCTCCAGGAAATGGATGTAAGTCAATGTAATGTCCTCTAAAGTGATGGAAACACAACATGTATGTGTGTGAAACTCACTCCAGCTGGGACAGATCCTCCACCTCATCCACCTCTATAGTTCTTTTGCAGCCAGGCATCACCACCTGTAAAAAGCAGAGACATGAGCAGCTCCAGTATGAGGACATTTAAGTCAACATTAAAGCCCCGCCACCCTCTATTTGAAGCATTCCTTCAGTCAGGACCATGAACTCCAGACAGATTTGCCCTTACCTTCTCTCCACAGCCATCTTCGACTCTGGCTAACATTGATTTAAACGAGCTTTTTCAAAAAAGTTAACGAGCCTTCGCCAGAGCCCTTAATGGTTTAAGATGTGTTTTGTTTCTGCACTTCCCTGCTCCTAATGGTCCACTCCACCGGTAACCTTTCCACAGCAGGTAACCAATCCACTTGCAGCGGCGGAGCGGTGTGATAGCTGATATACTGCAATCTCATAGCAGCGTGCTGCGCTGCGTTGTATGCTCTATTGTATGTGCACAGACAAGGAAATAAATAAACCAGCAGTAAGTCTTTTATGGCCTATTGTCTTGTGTGCACACCGGCTAGAAGTGATGAAGTAGAACTGATATGCTTGACATTCCAACCCTTAGACATTAAACAGCAATAGTTTAACTTTTCTGAATTGGAGGTAATGTTTAATTGTCTCTTTGGTTTATAGGAACATGTTACATTAAAAGCTGGGCATACACTGTAAGATATTTAAAATAAGAGGTGCCAGTGTTTATGGACTCGCAGGTGGCGAGGAAGACATGGACAGTATGGCTTGTCCATTTTGCAGAGAGAATTGGAGGTAAGCTCGATATTTTTACTATATCTATTGTAGCCTACATTGTTATCATGATAGTTACGCTCTGATTACTGTAAGAAAAGTAGAAAAAAGGCACCGAGGTTGGGGAATTGTGCAAGGGCCTGTGGACGTCCAACCAAAATTTCTGACGTCAGAAATTCATGCAGGCAAAAAATGTTAACTCTGAAAATTAAGATTTCCAAGAAGGTCCCCAGATGATGAAGCGCAGTGATGGTGGTGCCAGCTTCGCAGCTTATCATCATCATTCATACTCCCAAGAGTATAAACTACAGTTTGTAGAAGTGAACGCGACCAGATGCAAATTTGATGAAGGCGGTGCAAACTGAGGCAGAAACAAGACAAGATGTCTGCTTGATTCGAAAATGTTTCGATTTAAGCCAAAGATTTGAATAATGGAATAATCATAGAAATGGAACAAGAGTAGAATGGACATTGAACCGTTTTCTGTGGTCATTTGACTAGTACAAAAGAAATTGGTGATTGCTGTTGTCTCATTTATTCCAGCTCTATATGCTCCGTAACGTGACTTCTCCACTGCTCGTTTGAGTTGTTACTGCAAAACCTCACCTCAGTGAGTCCCCGACTTGCTGTAAGACGGTTTAGTTTATACAGAAGTAAGCCCACTGCAATGGTCACAATGGCAACGGTACACATAAAAATGGCCGCCGCTCTCACCGTCCTGTGACTTTGATTTGTATGGGAATATCCGTTCTACTCCTATTCTAATTCCATGGAAATAATCCAATGCTTTATGCCTCCAATTCTCGAAACTTGAGAGCTAAAAGGAGAGGGATATGGAGGAAATTCCCAGTAGGTTAGCTCAGTCATCAGAGTCGGAGCAATGCGTACATTGCTAGCCAGCTCCAGATTATGTCTGTACAGTCAATGGTGAATAATAATGAACTGCACAATCAATCCAGTGGCTAAAGGGTTGTGAGTAAGGCTTGGCTGAAATTTGCTTTGTGTTTAATCTGAATGTGCCTAAACAATAGCTAAATTAGTCAGTATGATTTGTCTTCTATCCTCTATAGGCCTGGGGCGCTAACAGGACTTTTTCCATAATGTGGTATCAATACCTGTGTGCTGACCAGTCGACTCTCCAGCATCTCCTGGGTGGGGTCCTCTGATTCCCAGGGGCCCCTGCCATTGTGGGCAGGAACGGTCCTGGCCTGGTCCTCATCATCATAGACTGTCCACTTGGTTAGCTTCTCCACTGTCTGGTGGGGCAACAGGTTCTCAGCACGGAGCCAGTCCTGATCCCGCACACAGCAAAGACAGATGATTGATGAGTGCAGTTTTGTACTCTACAACCAAAGATTCAAGAGTCTACAACCAAAAATGTAACACATACCTGAGGGTCTCCACTCATCCGTGGGTTACCAGCCCAGTGCACCTCTGGTTGGGCGATCGTATATATACCTCCCTCACCCATCAACTGGGCCACTTCCCTGTCTGCCTCTTCTTCATACAGGGACCGGACACCCGACATCACAGCACTCGCCTCCCCATTTGGAAAAGGCTGAGTGGTGGACCTGGGTATCCCTTCAGCCTCTCTATCTGGATCTGGTCCCTTGGTCCGATTCGGCCCACCATTTATTGTTCCCCCTGATAAGGACATCTTGGTCAGGTTGATCTGGGAGGGGACAAGTTTCCCTCTTGCAGCCTGTAGCATACTGGCTCCATCTTGGTTGTTTACGGCAGCTCTCCTGTTTCTATCCTCAGTGTTGGATGTTTCCTCCGGTGTACCACTGGACCTCTCTGCCACATCTGCACCTGACCCCACTGGCAAGGACTTCTTGATGGACTTCAAGAGGCTGAGATCTGGCTTGACAGGGAGCACGAGCCTGGCACCTGGTTTAGGGGGTTTTGGCTGTGATGTAGTGGGTTCTCCTGGTGGTCCAGTGGTACTTGATGGAGTAGAAGGTCCAGGAACTGCCTGGGGCACCTCAGCTGTCTTTGCTTTGCCCAGTTTGTTCATCCTGGGAAATACCACAGCGTATTTGGCTTCTACCTCTTTCTCCCCAGCTGGGACCGCTTCCTCCCCTCCCTCCCCTCCCTCCCCCGTCTTTCCCTGCAGGCTGGCATCCTCTTTACCCGTTTTGTCCGCAGAGGAGCTCCTATTTTTCTTACCGGTCAGGCTGGTTTTACTGGCAACTCTCATGGCCATCCTATGTTTGAAGATATTGCCCTTAGCTTTTCTGGGGCCTTGATTCTGTTTTATCCTCCGAAGGGAGAGCCAGTGGGAGACCCCGATGGCTTTAGTCCAAGCAGAAAGCTTCTTCCTCATGTTTAACCCTCGTGGCATGCTTTTCTGAATCCAACCAGACACTCGACGAAGAGTGGTCACACCTTTTCTTCTCGCTATCAAATGTTCCTTGGGTTTGCTCAAACCCCCGTCAACACCCTCGCTCTCTTGTGTTTCCTCGTCAGGCTTCGCTACCGCTGTATTTCCTTTGTGCCGGAGAGATGTCAACTTGACCTTCCCCAGGAGCAAGCCCCGGGGCGGCCCTTTGACGACACTTCCAGCGTCCGGCTGCTCCTCAGGCTCCAGAATGGCTTTGAGGTCTTTACCTTTGGCTTTGAGAAGCATAATCCGGTTTTGGCCTTTGATGGCTTTGGTCAATGTTGGTTCAGCCTCCTCCTTTTCCTCATCTGGATCAGCTTCTATAGGAGCATCTTTCTCATTGATACTTTTTGTTTTGTTCACCAACTGGGTCTTTCCTTTTCCGACATCAACCTTGTCGACGGACAGACCTTTTGGTGGTTGAATCTCCTCGGTTGCAGAACTGGGTTTGTCCTCTTTCTGTGCTTTTTTTTTGTTCTTTTTTTCTTCCTTGGCTTTTTGTTTGGCTTCCTTTTCTAACCTCTGCTTCTCTGCTTTGGCTCTCTGTTTCTCAGCCTTCTCCACTTGCTTATCTGCCTTCGTTTTCTTAAACATCTTGGGTTTCGATCCTTGTGCAGGCTTCGAGGCACGTGGAGTTTGTCTGCCTCGTCTGCGGGTTTTATCAGTTGTCGGCTTTTCGGACGTGTCCTCCTGGTTTATCTCTTCGTCTTCACCTACATCACTGACGACCCCCTCAGATACTTCAACTTCCTTCTCTTCTTCTTCTTCTTCTTCTTCACTAGATGTGACTGCTTCACTTCTGGATTTGGCTTCCTCTGAAAGCTCTTCGTCCGATTCCTCGTTTGCCGTCTGCTCTGTATCTCTTTGAGTATCTGATGCCTCAGCCTCCTCCTCGCTGCTCTCCTCACTCCCATGTGTCTCAGATAGCTCTTCGTTACTTCCCTCCTTCTCCTCTTTCTCATCGTTACTAGTTTCCTCTTCCGTCACCTCCGCTGAGCTTCCTGTATCACTCTCTGATTCCTCCTCCTCGCTCTCTGTCACTTTGTCACTTCTCTTGTTGTCAGGCTTGGTGGGGATCTTGTTGTTGGTCCTCCCTTGTATGGTTGGGGCTGCTTTTGTTGAAGGCTTTGGTTTGGTGGTCTTGTTCATGCCCACCTTGCTATCTTTGTCCTGTTGAGGTTGTGATCTACGATTTCTAGGTGTTCCGTTTCCTAGTGTGCTCCCCGCTTGTTTCTGTGGTTCTGTACTTCTCTTTTTACTTTGATCTACTTTATTCCTTCTATTGCTCTTCACTTCATCTACTTTTTTGTCCTCCAGAGGTGGGGAATTCCCTCTAGCTTTGTGTTTCCCATTAGGCACTTTGGAGGGAGATGCTTTGGAACCATTCTGTCTCACATTTTTCTGCTGATGTCCTTTTTTTGCCGCCTCAGCCTTCTGCTTTGTGGCATTCGTTCTACCTTGGGACTCGACCGGTGACATGCTATCAATTCTTCGTAGTTGAAATTACCTAGAGAATAACAAAGCTGTATAAATTGTCTTCATTTATCTGAGGTCAAGCATTAGACAATTTTAATCTACCAACAACACAGACAAGTTAGCCACTCAATAAAATTAACATTTACGTTGACTGTAAGTTGAGTAACATGTCTGTCAAACATAGTGAAACCAGGTCCTTGGCTCAATCCATCAGCATCTAGACCAGGTTTCACACCTTAAGTTCCTGATCCTTGTTCAGAGGCTAAAGACACCAAGGTCAGACCTAGTTTAGCCACAAGTTATAGCCAGGCTACGTTTGAGGGCTGCAATGCATCTCCATCAAGACAAACAATACGACAGTGGCTATGACTTTTTTTTCCATGCTGGATGAAAACAAACTCTCCTTTTCCTTTTGTAACAGCAAACAACAGCTATTATCTGCAGGTTAAATCTAAACGGCAAGTGAAAGGCTATCTTTAGATCCACCTAAATGTAGTTGTATAGCCTGTGCGCACCCTGGGGGGAAAGCAGTGAGAGCTCATTTCAGTGTAATATAGCTTACCAGGCTTCTCAGGTGAAACCCAGGCATGGCTGGGGGGCTGCAAAGTGCTCCGGCTTGTCCTCAAGAGCTGGTGTCACCGATACAAACGTGCAACCATGCTCATGAGGAGAACTGAAGGGAGGTTACACATCAATATCCCACCCACTAACATTATACAGGAAGGCACACGGCCAAATATGCAATACACACCCACCAAAAGTTTGCGTGTGGTTCATGCATGCACGCAATGCCCCCGTCGACAAAGGTGAGCTGGCGTGCGCACCCGACGCACGCACACGCAAACACAAGGTGCCTTCTGAATAATACAGCCGTACCTGGCAGGTCATACAGCTCTGCTGCCGCTCATAAGGCCAGCTGGTGAATGCTTGGGAGGAAAGGTGAGAGGCGCTGCTTGGAGTGATCAACAATAGGTGCTGACGGATGAGAGAGGGAGAGAATGACAGAGGGTTCATTACCTGGGAGAGGGAGATCCCGTCAGTGTGTGTGCTGGAATTCTGGACAAGCATCATTTCTAAACTGTCGGTTGCAGGCCAGATGTATTTAGAAAGTGACACATTTTTCATGTATTGGCTCTGTGTTCCAGCAAATAGCGTCTAAAAAATGACTGAGGTGTTAAGTGCTGACTTTCACTTTACTTTAAGGATTTTCTTTTTTTTTTTTATGTATTTTTTTTCAGGGCTCAATCAATAACGCGTTATTGCAAATTTGTTTTAACGCCACTGATATCTTCAACGCAATCGATCTTTCGGAGGTAAAGCTAGAGTGAAGAGACTGGTATCATATGAAACTAGAAAACTAAGGAATCCATTGGTACCAACCATGTCATGCTATCTTACGCGAAGGAGGTTAAATAACGCTCCAAACTGTCCCTCTGAATTGTGTTAACTTGTTCGACTGTGTAACTGGAGTCAGTTAACCTTAGTTTGTGCTAGATATTAACTTGTAAGAGGCCCTAGTTTTGTGGTTTTCTATGTGGGAATCTGGGAGGGTAGATTTTAGTTTGTCTTAAGTCCATTTAATTGTTAAGGGATCTGCGGTGGTTAGGAAGTGTGCTTTTGTTAAATTTGTCGCACGGCTTCACGCCACCCAAAGCCCTTGTTTTTTTGTTCTTTGAGTACCCGTAAGCACAAGTTGTAACTTTTATTTCCTTTATTTTCAACCACTGCAATAAACACAGTTTTTATGTCGCTTCCCTTACCCCTAGACCACCTCTGGGTTGGAACAATAACGCTCCAAACTGGCGCTAGATTTTGGTGAGGAAAAACTGGCATGGCCATTCTCAAAGGGGTCCCTTGACCTCTGACCTCAAGATATGTGACTGAAAATGGGTTTTATGGGTACCCACGAGTCTCGACTGCAGTCAAATCTGTGCGATTAGTCAGGATCAACTATGGACAATCATGTGATTAATCGCGATTAAATATTTTAATCGATCGACAGCCCTAATTAAATATAATGACTTAAGTTTATGCTAAATGAATGGTTAAACC
>CAKAOH010000208.1:0-26771 GCA_916701665.1 Sebastiscus tertius | reverse complement strand
GTCATAGTTTTGTGTTGTTAATTGATTTCCAATAATAAATATATACATACATTTGCATAAAGCAGCATATTTGCCCACTTCCATGTTGATAAGAGTATTAAATACTTGACAAATCTGTGCGATTAGTCAGGATTAACTATGGACAATCATGTGATTAATCTCGATTAAATATTTTAATCGATTGACAGCCATAATTAAATATAATGACTTAAGTTTATGCTAAATGAATGGTTCAACCTTTTGGGAAACACTTTTTCACATTCTGTCAGAGATTGAGATGAGAAGGCTGATCTCAAACTCATCTGTGTGTGAAGTAGAGCCTAGCTGGCGACTCCATAACAAACACATTAAGCTCATTACCAAAGTCCCAGGTATCCTGGCACCATTTTCTAGCTCATTTAACATCTTCAGGTTGCAAATGACAATGAGGGTCATCCTCTTAACAGAGCGGCAGGCTGTTAGCCGGCCCGACCTCAGCCAGGTCCTTAGAGAGCTCAGGTTGCAGCGAAGCCACCGTGGCTCGAGGCAATTAGAGGACAAAGCGCCTCATTCTATAATGGATGATCAAAACTCTTGGCTGTGCATGTATGACAACCGATCCCTCTTTTTATCCACTTCACCAGAGATGGCCCGGCCGTTGCAGCTCACAAAGACCAAGATTATAGCTGGGCTTTAACAAGAAAGCAGGAATTGGAAAAAAAGAGCAGGGAATATAATCAGACTGAAAATGATGGGGTGGGAATCTAAATGTTTTCAGGTTTCAGTGGAGCGTACGGAGACTGAAACAGCATTCAGACACCGTCGAGGATTTATATGCGGTACAGCGGAGTTGAATGATGTAGAAAATAAAGACGTGAGTGTGCTGAGAAAATAAAAACATACACATAGATTCTTGGGAAAAAAACATGTAATAATTATCCAAAAGAAAACTGTAGTGTGAAGTTACAGAAAAAAATTAGGGTTCTTAATCAGTTCACTACAAAAATATATTCTAGGCTGATGCTAAATACCCAGCATTCTGAGACACAGTACCAAAATATTTCCTTGTACGATCTAAATAGCAGCCAACCCCAGTTACAACAGGCCCACAGGTACAGACTGAGTCACATACATACTGTATATATTAAAAACATTTCACTACAATAGCTTACAATTACATTCCTAAATTACATTATTCATTTGCTGGCATAAAAAAATGGTTTACATAAAAATAATTAAAAACCAAACCCCATAGAAAGCTGTTCCCCCCAAAAAAAGTACAGCACTGTGAGCTCCGCAGTAGTGGAGAAGTACCTATGGCCGGTTACAAAGTAGAGAGTGGACGGGAGGGGAGAGGGCTGCGTTAGCAGTGTACAGCGGTACAGTATAGTTTGTAATGCTCTGACTAATTTAGTAAATGACTGAAAAATAAAAACAATTTAACACCAGTGTGGTTCAACATACATAAAACAACTTCTGCATCTTTTTTCTTCTTCTTCTTATTCTGGGGCATCACTGAAAACATTGTCTTTGCCATTACATCTGAAATGTATGGAAGCTCATTTATGCCAAAAAAAAATGACAACATGAATGATGAAAAATAAAAAAACATCTGTGCTAAGTCAAAGTGTTGACAAGATTATGAAATAGTTACTTTTGTGCATCAAAATTATGAGATAAAAAATGTGTTGGGTCGAAAAAACACTTGACCTAATTTAAATAAAATAAGATTTACAAAAATTTGGAGTCAAAATTACAGGATACTAGGTAAAGGTTATGACTTTAGAGTAAGTCAAAACTATGGGATTCTAAATCTAAATAATGATTTTGGTGCTTAAAGATTATAATACCTTAAAGTTAAGATATGACTTACTAAGTTGTGAGATTTTTTTGACTTACTAAATATTTTGACTAAAAAAGTCCTCTATAAGTTATAATTTAACATAGTATGTCATAATATTGACTTATCACATAGTTTAAATGAATAAAAATAAAAGCATTCATGCTTACTACCAAAGTAAGATTATGAAATATTAACTTGTTTTGCGTCACAATTATGAGATAAAAAATGAGTTGGGTGAAATTTTTTTTGAGTCAAATTACACAATACTAGGTAAAAGTTATGACTTTGGAGTCAAAATTATAATAGTTAGTCAAATTTAGTCGAGTACTAAGTATGAGATTTACTAAATAAAAATATTTTAAAATAATAACATATGTAACAATTGTATTACGTCAAAATGACAAGATGCTAAGTCAAAACTTTGAGATTTTAAATTTAAATTATGACTTTGGCTGTTTTGTAAAAATGATAATACTACCTCAAAATTAAGATATTACTTACTTATATTATTTAAGACAAAATTGATTGAAACAGATTTTTTTTGACTTACTATCTAAATATTTTTGACTAAAATTTAACATAGCATCTCATAATACCGACAGTTTTGATTCACCGTGGCCTTTTTCATGTATTATCATTTCTAACTTAATCATCTGTTTTTTTTCTTTTCCTGGCAGAAATGAGCTTCCATAGCATAAATTGGAGGTTTCTTCAAATTAAAAAAAAAAAATAAAATTAGGCACAAATCACATCAAATTTAAGCTCTAAAATATTTTCATCAACATTATGCAAATCATCCCCCCACATTCCTTCCAGCTGTGTGTCCATGTGGGGAGATGAAGGCCAGTGATTGCACAGCAGAGAAGCGTGGTGATTGGACGATCCGCTTCCGCTGGCGGAGCACATGAGAAGGCTGGCGGTGAGAAAAGGCTTTCAGAGTGAAGTGGGTATGGTTGCTACTTAAGTCAAACAGCTTCAACGAGTGGCATCTTGTGGCAGATTTGCGATGCTGGCGTTGATCTTGATGTGATGAATTCTGGCATTGGTCACATGTCAGGAATGTGCTTCATGTAGCTTTGGGTTAAATGGTTGTGACCGTGTGGTCTTTAGGCACAGGTGGTGGTGGTGGTGTCGTCTCCTCCTCTGCCCTGCGTGTGCACCGTGAGTGAGTCTTGCACGGCTGCCGGGAGCCGTGTGGTGTCTCTCCACTGGGGGGCGTCTGTGAGCTGAGAGTGGGGGGGAGGTCAGTCACTGAGGCCAGGGGTCAGGGGTCAGTAGTGGTTGTGTCAGCCGTGGCAGGAGGCGAGTGCTGCTACAGGACTGCAGTACGCTTCATACACATCGACAAGTCAGTTCACCCTGAGGAGACACATTCCAAAACAGTCAGGTCAGTTTTTTTAAAAGGTAAAATGTGCCTCTACCTAAAGGCTGGCTCACGCCAAAAGATTTTTCAGATGTGTAAAATGTGAGAGACGTGTCGTGTAGTGTGTACCCGGCATTAGTCTCACCTCAACTGTCCAGAGAAGTCTTTCAAGCTACAGCACTGTTCACATTATTCTCCAGGAATGACCTGCGACAAACACACCACAGCTTCCATCAACATGACTTTACCAGCTTTGAGGCCCAGACGCACCAAACAGACAGAAAAGAACACTTTTTTTGCACATGTAATATAAATGTGTTATTGTCTCCTATTCTAAAATGATGTGTTTGAATAGTTCTGCATACTGGGGTCCATAAACAGTCTTGAATTACATGAATTGGGTATCACTGTAAAGCTGAGACTCTTGTGGGTCCAATGAGCCCACAAGAGTCAAACTTGACCTCACTGTATGAAATGACCTGTTGTGACCTCAAGGATAATGACTGCCTCATGAAACTTTACAACCACAAACTAAAGACCTAGAGCATTCAGAGGATGGATGACTTTCCTAGCTAGATTGACAATAAGGGAGTTTTCTGAGCAGTTTCCACAACAGAAGTGCTCGCCATCTAATCGCCAAAACATGCAGTTCTTGCTGAAATCTCCAAAATGTCAAAAGTTTTTGATCCCAAATCGCAGCATGGCTTTTTCTATGGTGTTCCTCAAGGTCTTGGTGTCTTAATGTGGTAATTTGGAGGAAATATTGATAATTTTTTATTAATTCTTGAGTAAAAAAAATGGTTAAATTTAGCACTAAATCTGTGTAACAAATGGTATCAACCAAAACATTGCTGCAACAAATTATGAGACATAATAGAGCATGGGAATGAACATCATATATTTCTATCATAATGTTCTAAACCCTTATACACTTATACAATTTATTTTTAATTAATTAATTAAGTAATTAAATTAATTAATTGAATTAGCAAGGGTGGATACTCACGTCTGGTCTCCTTCTAGTGACTTCTGGATCTCTTGAAGTACTTCTGCAAGACAATAAAACACGACAGTAACTAACCAGTGTTCTCGATGCAACACTCTACACTTCACACGAGACCTGTAGCGGGCAGTTCAGTCACATTTAGGACACAGCTTGCTGGGATCAAAAGGGAAGTTATGCAAATCATGCGTCGGGATGAGGTTTTTTGGTAAACATCGCTATGTGACGCTTCAGGTTCCCAACCTGTTGATGTGGGTGTGTCTTGATGGATGACAATGGGAGCAGAAAGCTGACATACCAGTTAGGAGAGGCAGCATGTGGTACTGTTACAGCTCAAGTCAGACTTTAAAAAGGGATAGTTTGCGTGTTTTGGAAGTGGTGATGTATGAGGTGCTAGTGTATTACCGACAGTAGATGACAGTCCCCCAGTTTAGAGGATAAGAGAGGGAGCAAAGCAATGTACTGCTGTGGACAAGGGCAGCAGCAAAACTAATTTTAGAAACCTAAAAAAAATCTGTTTAAAAGCTGTTTCTCACCAGTGCAGTGCGAAAATGCGGTGCGGGAATACAGAAAACCCGTATGCAAATTGTCCGCACTATGCACACGGTGTGAATTATCTGCATTGTCGTGTTCCATTTTCACAATGAGTTTCCCTTCTAAATAGTGTCGTGTCCACTCCACGTAAACAAAAACCTATCCAGACAGAGAATGTCTAACGTTAACTACACAATACATAAACGAAATCGGACCCCAAAATGTGACGCTAGCTGTTGTGGCTAGTCCCGTTCCGTGACCAATAACGTTAGCAAGTGCATATCAGCTCCATTTACCATCTTCATCGTATCCCAGCTGCTGGGTAATCTCAAGCCATACATTGTCCTTTATTTGGTTGTTGAGGTAGTAGCGTTTGTCGTACATTATTGGGTGTTGAGAAGGGGACGGCCCATTGTTATTCTCAAACACCAACAGACCGAAAAAAAAGCCCAAATATAGCAGACAGAATTCCGCTGAAATCAAAATCCGAATCTTTTTTTCCCTGCATGAATGTTCTGCAGGGGTGTGCAAGCATTCATAAGAACCCACAAAATCCGTTTTTATAAATTTCCGTGTGAATTTTTCGGACGTAAATCCATGCTTTGTGTGAAACGACTTTAAGTGTACTAATATTTTCACCCGCTTTACCTTACCGTCAGATAGCTATACAGTCCGTGTTTCCAACGGGGAACTGAAGCCCTTATCTAGGGGTCTCGCCAAAGCCACCAGACTCCATTGAAGAAAACAGGAATTATACATCGCTGAACACGGGATTTGCTGATCTATCGCTGCCTCGATCGGTTTAGTTTGTCTGTGTTATTGTGAGACTTTGGTGTTTTAAAAAGGGGTTAGTTTGGATTCACAAACTAACCAATCGAGGCAGTGGTAGACCAGTCTGGTGGCTTTCAGGAGAGCATAGATGGATATAACGGCTTCAGGTCTCCATCGGAAATGGTAAACCGGCGAAAATATTCTAAATATAGCGTACACTGATATTGATTTTTTTAGGTGAGTAAAATAGGTTTTGCTGCTGCGTCCGTCCACAGCAGTACTTTGCTTTGCTCCCATGCTGGTACTCCTGTCTGTTTCTCCAAACTGGGGGCGTTCCGGCCGCCATCTACTGTAGGTAACGCACTGACTGTGGATAAGTACCTCATGCAACTCCACTTCAAAAACACCTTCACTATGCCTTTAAGGGTTCAAGTACAGTAACAGAGGCGGGCTCCTGGATCATACTTGTACTTCATAGTTCTGTTACTCACTCTCGTCATTCAGCAAAGCATGCTCCATAACACGTCTAGCTGCAATTTCTGGAACACAGGCAGCAGGCAGAGGACACGTCAGTACAGTCAGCCACAAACAAGGTGTGTGGGTAAAAAAAAAAAAAAAACAGGACAGACAGCACAAGCACAGAGTTTAACAACATCAAACACTACAAGTGGACATGTAGTGTTCCTTCAGCCAGTGGCACATGCATGATTAATAAGTATGATGCTGGGCTTTTAGCATTTTAGACGTCTCTGACAAGACATTTTACCTGCTTCCTCACTGTTCTGTCTGACGTTTCTAGAAGAAGGACAAAGACAAACAAAAAGTTCATGGGTACTGAAAGAAATTGTGAGTTTCAATCAGAGCAGAATATGGAAACAACAGAGAGGGTTTTATACCTATAAGAAGAAGCTCCATCAGGTTGTGGCCTGCGTTGGGTGGAGGAGCCGGAACGAAGAGGAAGCTCCACCAGACAGCGAGGCTCCACCAGGCAGCGGGTGGACAGAGAGAACCGTTCAAATTCAGATGGAGAGATCAGGTAGAAGCCTGAAGGAAGACAAACAGCACACAGAGGGTTTCAAAACACGACCATCGTTTGGCAAAACAGCTGCAAAGAGACAAAGAGACTCACAACAACTATGAGAGGGGGCAAAACAACCTCAAAAAGACACAAAGCAACTGCAAAGAGACTCAAACTGACATCAAAGAGACACAAAGCAACTACAAAGAGACACAACAACTATGAGAAGGAGCAAAACAACCACAAAAAGACACAAAGCAACTACAAAAAGACTCAAACTGACAAAAAAGAGACACAAAGCAACTACAAAGAGACTCAAAATGAATACAAAAAGGGGCAAAAGAACCTCCTACAAAAAAACGAGACATTAAATGTCTACAAATAGAACAAAACAACTACAAAGAGATGCAAAACATCTGCAAAAAGACAAAGAGACTCACAACGACTATGAGAAGGGGCAACACAACCACAAAGCAACTACAAAGAGACACAAAAAGAAACTACAGAGACGCAAAACTAACATTGTCACTGCAGCCGGGGACTCTGTGTGTGTGTGTGTGTGTGTGTGTGTGTGTGTGTCAACTACACCGAGTTTGACGGCAATTCTACAGATGACTGTATAGTTGTGACATCACAACCTTACGGAAGTCCTGATGGCTCGTTTAAAAAGGCACAGTTTCTGAATAAAGGCTATGTGCATTTCTCTGTGGATTGAGCGTTTTGATACTTTCACAGTATTTATATAGCACCTTGACCTGCTTTATAATCAAAAACTCACTTTCTACTATATGGGACCTTTAACTCACATAGTTACATATATGAATTTATGATATCTTTATTATATAGTATGAGCATAGCATTATTGTGGCTGTCAGTCCAGAGGAATGCACGCACGCACGCACGCACGCACGCACGCACACACGCACACACGCACGCATTCTTGTACTTAAATGTTTGTGAGTAAATGCTAGGGTTAGGCCTGCAGTTGCGATGGTAGAGGCTGAGGGTCCTCACAAGTATAGAAGTATAGACGTGTGTGTGTGTGTAGCCATGTCTTTACCCTGGCCGTGCTTTGTGAAGACACAGGAAGCGATGCCGCTGACGTCCTCTCGGCGCACACAGGGGTAATGAACCTGCATCTTGACCGACGGCAGCGACACCACGTGGACGTCGCCCTGGTTGGTCAGGACCACCAGGCCGCTCTCGCCGTAGTCCTCCGACCGACTGCTGCCGAACCAGGCCACGCCTACCCGCCGTACTCTGGAGCCGTCCATGGCCGTCAGCTTGAGCTTCATCTTAGCGCTCACCTTCGGCAGGGTGAAAACCTGAACGCACAAGAACACGGTCAGATGAAGAGCGATGTTTCTCCAGACCCGACAGCTGTCAGTGTGTCAGTGTGCTGACTTGACTATGACTTGCCCCAAACTGCATATCACTGCTATCACTATATAAGTTCTATATACAATCTCCTTGTGTCATGTCAGTTACCTGTGTGCTGGAGTGTGTACAGTAGGTGTTTATAGGTGTTTGTGATGCTGACCTTAAACTGCTCCTCAGATATGACCACGAGGTGGTGCGAGCCGTGCATGTCGGGTGAGCGAGCCAGGTCGTGGGCCACCTCGAGGGGCTCGGGGAGAGGAGCCCCGTGACCGTCCAGCACCACTATACCAACGACGGGAGCCCGGTGCATGAGCTGGATCTCCTTGGCTGGAATTAAAAAAAAAAAAAGGAGGAAAAGAACGTTTACAACAAGAGGACAGAGATGAGAAAGCAGTCCACAAACTCCCCAAAACATCAACAACTCCTGTTTCTTACCCTGCTGTGCGGTGACTGGTTCATCTGCTCTGTGCTCTACGGGAGGGAGGCGGAGCATGTATGCAAACACGCAGCCGCCGTTGGTCCCTGCCCATAGGGAGGGTGTGTTATGTGAACCTACAAGACAATGAGGAGATGTGTGAAAAACTTGAGGTACAGTACAGTAAATGTATGGTGCTGCGTTCAGTGCCGGACTCACTGTCTGACAGGAAGGTGTCGGCGAAGTAGATGGTCCGTACGAGACCGGTGAACGAGTCGTCAGAGGAGCGAGCCTCGATCTTCCTCTGGACCGGAGCAATCTCCATCTCTGCCAGCTCAGCCTCCAGACGAGCGTTCGCCTCTTGGAGCTGCTCAGAGAGAAGAGAGGGAAGGTAATGCCATGTCGTGTCAAAGCAGTCCACTTTCTGTCACCTGTGATTCCCGTGGCACTGCTTCTGTTGACTATCAATTACGGAGGTGGGCGATACATCAAATACACTCCATGTATTGTGGTTCGTTCTACGTGGGATGTAGTAAATGACTATATCGCTATATCGTTTGTATAGGAATGATTCTGTCCCAAGCTTTTTGATCACTATAAGCGGTTGATCACTGTAATCGTGATCACCATTAGGGATTTCCACTGTAATTCAATATGTCAGCCAGTCTGTCTATAATACATACAAAAATTAAAATTAAATAAATAAACAAAACTAAATTATAAATAAAATGATAATTAAAAAAAAAAAAATCCTGCCTGCAAACTGTAAGCTATTTCAGAAAGAAAAAAATAATTGTGAATAATTAATCAAACTTAATAATAAAGACTATATTTCCAAAGACCAATTAAAGAGCTAGAGAGCTACCTTGGCAGCGTTGTTGACGTGATGTTTCCTCAACGAGACTCTGCTGCGTCTGATTCTCCTGAAGGACTGTCGGAGGGATTTCTTTATGCTCTTCACCCTGGACAGAGGACCCTCCATGGCCAGCTGGTCACTGGGGTTTAGGGTGCACCTATGATTAGGAGAATACAAAGTTAAAACATGAATGTACTGTTGATGTGCAAAATAACCCGAAGCTCTTCCAATCGTTTAAAAGGAAGGACCCATTTAAAGGATTAGGATTATTTTTGCTGCACGGTATGCCGAGACTAGATGAAGGGAAATTACAGTTGTTCCATTTTACAATAAAAATATATATATAAACATAGAGAATTTATAAGAAAAATAGAAATAAGAATAGAGATTAAATACATTATTATTAAATACATTATCAAAAATAAATGCAAATATAAAATTAACTATCAAAGAAATCACATAAACTTAAGTACAAGGGGCATCAGATTACTGCATATTATTTGATTTTTTAATGAATACATTTTTACATTTTTAATTAATAAAAAAGAAAGTAAGTTCCATGT
This sequence comes from Sebastiscus tertius, assembly GCA_916701665.1. Taxonomy (NCBI): domain Eukaryota; kingdom Metazoa; phylum Chordata; class Actinopteri; order Perciformes; family Sebastidae; genus Sebastiscus; species Sebastiscus tertius. Next base: position 17,046 of record CAKAOH010000208.1, on the reverse strand, counting down.
TCGGTCATCTATTATTTCATTACTTTTCCTGAGGTTTTAGATTTTTGCAGTGGTATTGTTTCAGTATCGGTATCAAGATATTTAGGCAGGGTATCATATCAAAGTCAGAATTTTGGTATCCTTCCACTACAATTTAGCAAATGAGATTGTGGAGCCGAGAACTAAGGATGGTGTGTGTGTGTATGAAGTCCCACTACTCCATCTGTATTAGGGGTGTTGATGAAAAGTAAGTACTTGAAAAATCTAATCTCTTTCTGTGCGTCTCCTTACTTGACGAGGACGTCGTTCTTCTGCTGGTAATCGTACAGGCCGAAGCCGTGGCTGGTGCCAAAAGCGACCAGCTTCCACTCGGAGTGCAGGGTGAGGGCGGTGACCACGGCGGGAGGCTGGCACTGGACCAGAGCGAAAGGCTGGAAGCCTGGAGGAAACAGCACTGGCTCCTCCCGCACGTCCAGCTGAGTGTGGCCCTAAAACCAACAACCGATCACTTTAACTCTTTGCTGCTGCTGCTGGCATAGCTCTATTGTTGGGTGGTACAGCACATTCAAAAATACAAGGGGTTGTAATGTAAAGAAATATACTTTAAACTAGCACTGTAAGACATTCCAGCTTCCAGGGAGTGATGAGTAAAGCATTAAAATGGTGAAGTCATGAGTAACGTATTTGTTTTTGCTGTAACACGTCCCGACACTGCTCATTACCTTCCAGCGGAAGCCCTCCTGGCCCTGCAGCAAATCCACAACTTTAGCCTCCACCGTCTGCTCCGCTGCCTCGTCGTTCAGTTCCAGCACCAGGATCTGGAGACAAACACCAGACACAGTGGAATGCAAGTGAATAAGTAGAATACAGCAAAACTGATATTGAGATCAAGACGGCTGAAGGAGAGACCAGGACACCGATCAGTCCCATTCTGGCCACCACACCCTCACCCTGTGAGCTCCGCCTATGTTGGTGCAATTGGGCGGAGGGTTAATGAGGAACTTCCGATAGCAAGTCTACACCGGACTGACCTCTCATACTCTATTAAACCCTAAACAGAAGTGGACATATCAGAGAATTGAGGAGACATCACAGAAATTTAAAGCTGCACTTGGTCATTTTTATACCACTTTATCCTGACAGTAGTAGAGAAACCTGATTTTCTTTCAAGGATTATCTGTCTCATGTATTTTAACTGATAGAAATGACAGACCCATGTTGGAAAACATCACTTTACCCCTCGTCTGTTTCTACATATACAGTATGCATGCATCAGTTTTAAAAAAAATATCAATTTCATAGAACATGCTCCGTCTTTAGGAATGCATTTAGAAGTTTACAGCATACATACTGTACAGACACATGCTGTGTTATTGATTACAGTTAATGTTCACCGGTCATCTCACCTGTCCAGCAGTGCCAGCTACAGTCAGATAACCGCTGTATTTACAAAGGTGGATCTTCTGAACGCCGAGCCTTGGGTCATCACTGTAGGGGTCAAAACAGCCAACCTGGACAAAAGGCAAAAAATGATCGGTACGCCAGCAATTTAGTATTGTACTTGTATAAACAAAGATTCTGAATCGATTCACAACTTTTTTTTTTTTTTTTTTTTTTAAGAACCTATACATTGCTACTGATTGACAGTAATCATATACACCAAGTCAGAATCAGAAATACAGTATTGATCCCTGAGGGGAGAAACTGGAGCGTTACAGTAAAAAATTTAAGAAAATAGAAATAAAGGAGTAAGTAACATGTAAATCATGTACATAACGCTACAATATGTACAATACTACATTATAAACTTAATATATGTAAAAAAAAATATAAGTAAGTAATAAATAAAAAAAAGCAATACTAAAAAAAATTTATTAAAAAGTTTATTTGTGCAAGTTTAGCATGAATAAATGTTCCATTTTGTCTTTGTGTGTTTACGTTATTGCAACCGGTTGATAGAAACTTTTTCAAGTGCACAAACTCCATAATCTTAGACACACTCTGCTTTCATGCCATAATTTGCCACGCCGCCTTTATTAGCGCACGACGGACTGGAGCAGATCCTGAAATTATTACCCCTACGTACTGAATCCATAACCGATTTTCAATCTAATCATGAGATACCGAAAGATTCACACCCCTAAATTACTACTGTGAAGAGTAAACAGATCTTTATGTTAAAGGCTGGTGGATTGCCCCTTAAAGACAAATAATAATAGCATGTGAATCAGTCAGAAGCTTTCCCACAGAAAAGTCTTACATAGATTTTATGCGGCGCTTTTTCCAACAGCAAGTTGTGCTTGAAAGCTCCAGAAAAGTTTTGTAATAACGGAGCCTTGGTTCATCAATACCTTTTTGATGTTAAAAGTGTATAACAGACGCTCACCTTTCTGAATGGCGGCCACTCTCCTTCGGTGCCCTGGTTCAGGTTATCATTGGGGTCGGCGTCTGTGTGGAACACTCCGGCTGTGCTTAACTTATACATGGGATACAGACAGACTCCTGATGCATCCCAGAAACGCACCGTCCCATCCTCATGCCTACAAAAACGCACACAAATAAAGGAGGATATTGTTAAATCTGTCAAAGAAAATGTTCCAATAGATATTTTTTCCAGAGTTCAGAACTGACCCTGTGAGCAGCAGGTCTCTCTGTGGAGGATCGGGGGCCATGTTCTGGCCTCCTGTTATTGGCCACGGCTGCATGGAGAGAGGGGAAATGAAAGTTTAACAATAATACCGACTTAATGCCACCTGTTCGACCAGGAATGAAGGAATGTGTCCATATTCTGCATACCATGTAGGATGAACAGCTTTAGAGTTTGGGTAAATGTCTTTCAGCACAGGTACTGTCAGCAGATTTGTATTGTACTTCAGACTGTGACGTGCACCATCATGTGTTTAAACATGACACATTTCCACTGCATGGCTCGCTATTTTTTTGTTTTTCATAAAAGTTGTGGATAGTACCTGGTACATTTTTGTACCACCTCGGTTGAGGTTCCAAGCGAGCTGAGCCGATACTACAAGGTGGAGTTAAAACACTGCCGACCACTGATTGGTCAGAGAGAACCATCACTGGAATCGTAACTTGAAATGGGACGGTCCTGCACAAAGCCAAACCCGCCGTTTTTAAATAGCCAAGCTACTGTCAAAAGCAACTGCAATTATTTTATTCACTCCACCAGATTAGGACCTGGTACCAAGAGTGAGTTGAGTCGAGTCCAGCCATGCAGTGGAAATGAGGCATTAGATGTTAATATAGTCTTAAATCTAGTTGGAAAACTAGAATTACCGCCTCGCGGTTGTATGCCTTCCGCAAATCAGTCAAGTTGCAGTTTACATCCATGTCTGTCCAAAATGTCATCACTTCATCGTTTTATCTTGTTAGACATTTGTGTGTGATTGTCATGATTAGCTCATGAATTCTTGAGTTTTGGCCAGAAATGTGTTTCATGAGGTCACAGCGACCTTTAACCACCAAAATCTAATCAGTTACAACTTTGAAGAAATTCCCTCAAGGCATTCCTGAGACATTGCGTTCATGAGACTGGACAAGACGGACAACGGTCTAAAAAAAACAATCTAAAAAACATAATGCTTTCCGGCCACTGCTGTCGCTGGCATAGAGGCATAATCATAATGTCCATTTATTTACACCCGTGGTAAACTCTAACCCGTGGTTCTGGTCAAAAAGTATTGAGCTTAGTGTCAAAGTTTGAGACACAGAAAGACATTTCTAATAAGGTCAATGTTGATTAGATGGGACATCAAATCAAAGTCATTTCTAGTTATCGTGAATTCTTTTGGCCACGATAACCGTGTAGTGAAAGTCATGACAGCCATAATATGTCTTTAGAAATTCCTTGTGATGTGACAAAAGCAGTGAAAAATGATCATGACAAACAAAAAAAGGATGGCAGGAAATTAATAAAATGACAAACTCAATGGAACTGTTTTTTTTAAAAATCAATGACAGTGAAGTTCATTGTCATTTGAAGAGGAAACACTTCACAGCTCTTGGTGACATCCCGCCCAAGGCGTACCTTTTTGGAGTAGTGTGTGCTCTGCAGGTCTCCAGCAGTGATGACCCTCTCCCACAGTTTGAGGGGGATGGCGGAGACGTGGTGGGAGCAGGTGATGGCGGAGCTGTGGAGGGGAACCAGGTACGGTGTCTGAATGACCGGCCAGCCCTCCGTCTCCAGGTCGATCACTACCAGCTCCTCCTCTACCAGGACCACCAGCGCACTGGGATCTCCTGCAGACGGACAGAGAGGAGCAATAACAGTAGTTATATATACACTGTACACACTGTACACACTGACCTGGGTTAGGTTAGTCTCACTTGTCTAGACTGGTCTCGATAGTGCTGTGCCAGTGTCTGAAAATGTGGGGTCGTAAGTCTCTCTAGTGAAATCACACCGAAACAAAGAACCAGTTTGAACAAATGATCTAAAGCACTCTCAAAACCTAAGGTGAGCACACCCGGATTGTCCGCTGTAACATTTTGCATTGCAAAATTGGTTGCACTGTATCAGAGATGACATGTCTTCAGGCTGTTTCAAGTCAACAGTGAGAGCTCAACAATGAGCATTTTTTACATGCACACAAGAAACCAGTTTACAGGGAGAGATTAGATTACAGGAGAAAAACACACAATGCGTTTCAATGCTAGATGAAGACTCTTGATAGTAGTGCCTGTCTGATAGCAAACTGAGGAAACTGAGTTTAATGTGTTATAATTGGCCCTTATGCCGGGCAGATACTGTATGGATTAAGCAAAGACTTTAAAAGATGCTCTATACGATATTCAGAGCATTAATATAGCAGCAAACAACTATTGTCTATGTAAAGATATAGAGGAGTGATGTCTACCTGAGCAGAGAATGAAGTCTCTTTCTCTCTCTCTGTGCTTTGTTGACATCGCCAGGCTGGCCGTGCCTGCTTTTAGTGCATGCCATCCCGACTGACGCTGTCAGCGCGGAAGCGTAACACCCAACTGCTGGTTCCCCCCCACCCATGTTAACACTGTTGCTTTCACTGTTAGCTTCCTTTCCATTAAGTGTGCATGAGTGAGTTTGCCATACGTCGGTTCTTATGTGTTGGTGCGTGTGTGTGTGTGTCGCCTGCCTGTGTGCTGCGGTCCAGCTTTGATGGCGAAGAAGTCGATGATCCTGGAGGTGAAGTCCAGGGCCACATGTGTTTTACTGTGGATCACTGTGATACAGTGTCTGTCCCCGTAGCTGGCCCTGGGCATGCCGCCGCTGAACAGCAGGAACGGAGGCCTGCACACACATACAGGTTCAAGTTCAGTTCAGTTTGCACAGCGATTAATGTGTAACAATAGATCACGTGAATAAAGTTAAACATTAGAACGGTGAGGACGTTAGAACCACTTTCACTGACAGATGTCACAAATTAATCTCACTGGTGAATGAAGTGAACTCACCCTTCTTCTGTAGGTAGCTGGACTATTTTAGAAATGGCCTTGCAGGGGAAATGTCCTGCATAAAAGACGATAAAAGACGAGTCATCATCACACATTTCATGCAGTAAAAAAACAAAATATGCAGCGGAGACTTCTTTATCCTCACCGTAAGGAATGTCGGACTTCTCCTCTTCCTCGTTCACGTCCTCGGCGCCCACCATCCATCGACAGTAACTTCCATCGCTGTGTGAACTGAGAATGTAGGCTCCGTCCTCTGTCCACCACACACTCTCCAGTTGCTACGGTTACGTGGAAAATACACAAGGCGAATACCATGATTAAGCATGCCGGTTGTAACCGCAGCTGATCCAGGCCCTGGCTGGTGTTCTATTCAGGTCAGAGGCATTACACTGGAGCTACAGAACATTTACCTGCGTGGCGGGGATGTGCTGGATGGCACACTGTTTCTCCAGATCCCAGATGACCATGAGACCGCGTCCGTAGCCGATAACGACCTGGTTTGGGTTGATCGGGTTCTCCTGTAAGGCCTCTACGTGTTCCAGATTCCTGCGGCCGATGTAGTCGTCTGGCACGCTGGATGGAGACGAAGAGGAAGAGGATAAAACACAAGAGAGAGGAAAGAATGAGTGAAAGAGATGGGAGACAGAACATCAATCTGATCTGTAGAGACTCAGAGCGCAGTGTACACGGAGCACATTTGTTGATGACACAAGGATATATTGTATTGTGTGTGACAGCGGTTTGGTTTGAACGATCGATACACATTTAGGTTGTTTATGGTCAATCCACTTGAAATAAGGAACTGCTGTCCACAGAGAATCTGAGAAAGGCAAAGCCACTGAGTATTACTGTTGAGTGCATCTGGGGAGACACCCTTAAAAGGGATAGTCCGGATTTGAAGTGGGGTCGCATGAGGTACTTATCCATAGTCAGTGTATTACCTACAGTAGATGACGGTCGGCCCGCCAATTGTACCAGCACAGGAGCAAATCAATGTACTGCTGTGGACGGAGGCAGCAGCAAAACAGATTTTAAAACATATTCAAAATTAGAAAACAAACAAACAAAACAATATCAGTTTAAGTGTAAGCTATATTTAGAATATTTTTTACTGCTTTAGCTTGCGGTAAGACGGCCCTTTCTGACGGGTAACCAAAGCCGTTATATATTCATCTGTGGTCTCTTCAAAAGCCACCAGACTCCATTGACAAAACAAGTCATTTTACTGCCTTGATCGGTTAGTTTGTTTGTGTCACTGTGTGACTTTGGTGTTTTAAAGTGTTAGTCTGGATTCACCAAAGTCTCACAAACTAACTGATCGATGCAGCGACTCCTGTGTTCTGCGAGGTCAAATGACTGTTTTTCTCAAAAGGAGTCTGGTGGCTTTGAAAAGAGCATAGATAAAAGGGCTTCAGTTCCCCCGTCAGAAAGGGCTGTCTGACAGCAAGGTATAGCGTTGAAAATAATCTGAATATAGCATACAGTTATATTGTTATTGATTTATTTATTTTTTTATAATTTTTAATATGTTTTTAAATGCATTTTGCTGCTGCCGCCCCCCCGTCCACAGCAGTACATTGCTTTGCTCCTGTGCTGGTACTCCTGTCTGTTTCTCCATCTGCTCTAGGTAATACACTGACTATGGATAAGTACCTCATACAACCCCGCTTCAAACCCGAACTATCCCTTTAAGGGTGTCTCCCCAGATGCACTCGACACAAATGCTTGAAAAAAACAACAACTCAAGCTTACAGTAATACTCTGTAGCTTTGCCCTTTTTTCAGATTTACTTTTCCCTGTGGAAACACACAGCAGTTCACAGTATTTCAAATGGATTAACCATAAACAATGTAAAACTGTCCTTTTAACTTTCTTCCCTATATATAGGCAATTGTGTCTTATTCAACAGAGGTACAGTTAATAAATTGGATTTAGCGATCACAAACAACAAGAGGTCTCACATCTTAACAAGTGCTCTTGAGAGCGACTGCACTCTCGCCAGCAGCCACATGAGCCACAACAGGCCCGATTTTCCACCAGGTCTCGAAGCCAAAGTTCAACTAAATTTAACTTTGACCTCAAATACACTTTTGTGGGTCTCTGATTTCCAGTTATGCATCTCTACCGTTCCATCCTACTGGGTAAAACATCTCAAGCACGGCAGATAATATCACCAGGTTACAAATCTTTATATTGTGGTTGTTTGTTTTTCAATGTGGTCTGTAGCGTCCTACTTGTAGTTCACCGCTTTGTCGGATTAAGCGCTGTACTTCATTCGACACACTACGGTGGATTCAACTATGTGGCTCTCGTGTGTTTAATGTGAAAGTGGCGTCTGGGGGCCCCAGATTGTCTGTGTGGCAACCTCTTTGTAGTAACTTGATTCATTGCTAATTTGTAGGTCTGTCAATTGATGAAAAAAATATATAATCACGATTAATCACATGATTGTCTACAGTTAACTGCGTTTAAATCGCAAATTAATCACATTTGTTATCTGTTCAAAATGTACTTTAAAAGGGAGATTTGTCAAGTATTTAATACTCTTCTCAACATGGGAGTGGACAAATATGCTGCTTTATGCAAATGTATGTATATATATCTATTATTGGAAATCAATTAACAACACAAAACAATGACAGCTGTCAGTGTGTCAGTGTGCTGATTTGACTATGACTTGCCCCCAAACTGCATGTGATTATCATAAAGTGGGCATGTCTGTAAAGGGGAGACTCGTGGGTACCTATAGAACCCAATTTCATTCACATATCTTGAGGTCAGAGGTCAAGGGACCCCTTTGAAAATGGCCATGCCAGTTTTTCCTCGCCAAAATTTAGCGCAAGTTTGGAGCGTTATTCAACCTCCAGCTCTATTTCATATGAATAAATTCTGGTATATTGTTTTCTGGAGTGAAGATTTGAGTGAGATGCTGGACACATTGATAATGGATGCTATAAATGCTGTTGATTTGTAGACTGTTGTTACACAGAAATCTCCCCCTCTCTGGCTCAGTGTGGTGATATTGTGAAATGAAGGCTATAAACTATGTGCACTGTGTTGTGGTTGCCGACCTGCTGGCCACTTGGTCGAGACTAATGTTCCTCTCTTCCAGCTCTCTGAACCCTGGGACTTCAACGATGAAGACATGTCCTCCTTCTGTCCCCAACAGCAGCAGCTCCCCTGAGGAGTGAGCCAGCACTGCTGTCACCCTGGTAACACTGGGAGGGGCACTGAGGATGAGGAGGAGAAGAAGAAGAGGGAGGTGAGATCACTTGGAGGAATGATGGACAGCTGCAGTTTGTATAAAGCCGGGCTACAGCTAATGATTATTTTCATTCTCTATAAATCTGCAGATTATTTTCTTGATAATTGTTTTGGTCTATAAAAATGTCAGAAAAAAGTGAAAAATGACAGTTATAATTTCTCACAGCCGGAGGTAGTAGCATTATTAGCTTGTTTTATCCAGCCAAAGATATTCAGTTTACCATCATATATAACAACAAAATGCATCAAATCCTCACATTTGTGAAAATGAACCAGGAAATTTGTTTGACATTTATGCTTGGAAAAACGACTGAAACCATGAATTAATCATCAAAATAATTTTCAGCCGATTGCCAAATTGATTTATCGACTAATCGTTGCATCTCTAGTACACAGCATGTTTATACAGAAATTATCAGAATGGGTAGGTATGTACTGCCTTGATGGATATGCCTTTTAAAACAAATGATTTCAAGAACTTAGGAGCCCCAGGACATGTTGTACCAGACTGGAGGCTTCTGTTTGGGGGACAGCAACTACATCCCAGCAACTACAACTGGAAGTAGTGTTCTTTGGTTGAAACGTAGATACTAGGGCTGTCAATCGATACAAATATTTAAGATTAAGTCGCGTGATTGTCCATAGTTCATCGCGATTAATCGCAAATTAATATGTTATCTGTTCAAAATGTACCTTAAAAGGGAGTTTGTCAGGTACTTATCAACATGGGAGTGGGTAAATATGCTGCTTTAAGCAAATGTATGTATATATTTATTATTGGAAATTATTGGAATTAACAACACAAAACAATGACACATATTGTCCAGAAACCCTCACAGGTACTGCATTTAGCATAGAAAATATGTTCAAATCATAACATGGCAAACTGCGGCCCAACAGGCAACAACAGCGTAAAACAAATTTGTAGTAATGCGTTATTATCGCGTTAACTTTGACAGCCTTAGTAGATACATTTCATAAGTTCCTAAAACAGTTCCTTGAAAACTACCTGCACTGGAAATGGGTTAAAAAAAAAAAGGGGGACATCTGTATGAGTGTGTCTGCGTGATTTACCCAGGTGGTCCGGTGAGTGTGAAGCGTCCTATCTCCAGCAGTTCAGAGAGTCCCTTGTGAGCTTTTAAAGTCCACATGTGCAGACTGTTGTCATCCAGCAGAGTCACCAGTTCAAGCTTAACATAAACCACAATCAATCAATCAATCCTGTCCAAAAAAAGCGATTAAAAAGGCATTCACAAGTGGCTAACAATGTTCCATACAGTTCCATACAAAAGACTGTCTCCTCTATGATAAACAAGGCAGGCTACATTAAAGCTACTATGAGGAACTTTCATTTTGTGTTGATTTTGGCGTCCCTTGAGGACAAAAGCAGCATTAAGAATAACTATATATAAATAGCCAAACTTCTTGCTGATGGTCTCGTTTAATTATGTAGGTCATATAAAGGCATCAGTATTACATTGAGACTGTTTCATAATCAGTTAAAAGTTCCTCATAGTAACTTTAAAAAGCAGAAATGCTGCTGTATATGTTCTTTGACTGTACCTGGTGGGGGAGGAAGTGCACCTGTGTGACGGCAGCATTCTCATCATGTAGACCCATGAACTCCACACCTGGAGCTCCATACCTGGCCACTGGTCAAGGACACACTGGATTTGTGATGACAGACACATACAGTCCTACTGGTCCTACAGTGATTAAAGACACCAGGGTCCTGTATTGCATAGCTTTGGGTTAGCTGGCTTCACCGGAGCGTAACATTGGTGATCCTGGTTATCAAAAGCTGGTAATCAGCTGGCTCAGAGAACTCGAACTCTTCTCGTTTACAAGCACCATCATCAGAACCATTAGGAGTACTGTGAGATAAAATGACAGGAGATGAAACAGTGATACTCACGGGGAAATATGGTTATAGCCGCAGGATAAAAAGTGATTTATAGTGAGGTGAAATGTACACAATATAAATGGATTGCAGAATAAGAACCTGAAGAAACAGTAGGACTAATATCAAGGTATTACAAGTAAGGCTATGTAGTGTTCCTTTTTAAACAAGGTTGGTATTTTCAATATGTTCCCCTAATTTAGGCTGATTTTTTGAGTAATATTTGGGATTTATTTGACTCTATTTTATTATTCAAACTCTGAATAATAGTTTAACAATGAATAAGTAAACTAAGTGTTATCTAAAGCACATCTATGCATAGGAACATAAAAAAATGTGAAAGATTGAATTCCTGCATACTGTGAGCACTGAATGAATGGAATGCCACGTCTAAATGAATATATAATTAAATAAAGAAATATGCCCAGGAAATGAATATGACTATGAAATAAATCCTGTCATAAATAAATGTAAATATAAATGTATAAATTAGTCAATATAGTTAAATAAAAAAATAAAACAAATAGGTTTTTATTTTTAAAAAGGACGTTTTACAAAAGGCCTATTTTAATTTAATTTCAGGGGACATTTATTTCCTAATAACACGTTCATTTCACAGCTCTTTGTATTTCCATCTGTTATGTTCAAATGAATGATGAGTATATTTTTAGATTTTACAGGAAGAGAATTAATGGAGATTTTGATATTGGAAAAAAATTTAAACACATTTTAGCATAGCATTTAACAAGAGATAAATGAACAGCTAACACAAGGACACAGGATTGGAGATGTATTTTTCCATTTCACTGTGTCTTAAAAAAGAACCATGCGAGGACCTAAAGAAACAGGCTGCTGCATTACTTTATCTGATTCAAGTCATGTATGAACAAGTAAAGATTGTGATTATGGTTGGTACAACCATATCTTCTGTGGTATTATGTAGACCACAAATGCAAAACTCCAGTTTAATTCCCTAAATCTTAATTGCAATAGAGATAGAGGCCTTAAAAAAAAAAAAAAGAAATTGATATTTCCCTCATACAGTTCATCCCCATTATCAAAATGATTTGTGTGCTACATAAAAAGAACAGAAGCTGCTCTTCATCTGTGCCCTCTTGCAGTTTTTTTATCCAGGAACAATCTGCTGCATTGTATGAATGGATTATCCTAATGAGAGAAGGTACCGTGGTTATCTCTGTGTCAATGGGGAGAGAGCACCAACTGGCTCCGCTGCGCTGTCAATGAGCAGAATTGTGTGTGAACGGCCGTGGCAGCACAGACTCCACTGTGTGAGAACGGCGGGCGGGCGTTGAGCAACATCGTGGGAAAAAAACGAAAGCACCTGAACCAGGTACCCATGTGAACCGCAGACGAGGATTTAGCAGCCGCTCATTAGCACGGCCTGCCTCAAGTTCAAACATGACAGATTCCTCCCTGTCAACTATTTCACACACACACACACACACACACAGTGAGGCGGAGGGAAGGATACAGTTTGATGGCCCCGGAGCGGGTCCCGATGGCCAGCAGCTGCAGGGAGGGACTGTAGCCCAGAGCGCTGGGCTGGTGGGGGAACCCATGCTCCACGGTCTGGAGAGGAGAGAGAGAGAGAGAGAGAGAGAGAGAGAGGACGGACGGAGATTAGCAGAGACTATGTCAAGACAGGATGGAGACAAGACACTGCAGATAACAGCATGTGGACAGGGAATAGGAAGGGTTACAGATAACATAGAAACATGAATCCTGCTGTGTCAAAGCCCCCCCCCCCACCCCTCTGTCACTTCCTCTGTCATGACTGTGACGTGCATTACTGATGTGTTTTTGAAGGAGGACTTCTTGTTTAGTTAAGCGACTTTACACCAAGTCCCGCTTCTCGAACGCGGACTAGCAGATAGATTTTCTTCATTTTCAGGCTGGTTTTGTGGATTTAGAGCTTGTCGTGGTTAAACGTTGTGTTATAGTGATACTTGTTACCTGGAGCGGCTGGAAGGAGGTATATGTTTCTAAAACGTTACGTTTAGACGTAAAAACCTGTGGAGCCAGCAATAGCAGAACTAGCGTTAGCACAATGCTATGCAAACTACTGAATGTATACACATGCTGCTATGTAATGATTGTAACAGTGAATAAAGACCGACCCGGCTTTACAGGAACAGTGTTGTTCCTTTATTTCATTGTCTTCTGTCTCGATCACCAGGTGATGGTGGTTCACTTTTTACACTGTGATCTGGAGGCTTCGATCTTTGTCTTTTTAATCTGCTGCTGAGTGAGTTTGACATCCTGGATATATCCTCCAAATGCATATTGTAAACCCTTCGGTCTGCTTCTTTCTGAAATCGCTTTTTCCAAAAATTAGGAATAGCAGCGGGGGGTGGGAGGCGGGGCTTAGCAAAGGATCAAAATACTTCATGCCGATCGCTCTTTTTAGGAACCTCTGTAGTACATTTTTCCTGCATGTTTAGGATTCTCCACAGACCAGATATATATATATATATATATAAAAACTCTGAGTATGCACAATGACAGAAATGTGCATAGGCAATCAATACCTCTGTATGATCCACCAGCCTTTACACCTGTCAATAAAGAGAACGGCAAAGAAGAAGAGCGGTTTCACCAGTTCCACACCAGAACTGCCCTCAAACAAGGCAACAGCAGCCACCATTGTACACGACCATTACACACAGCTAGAGATGTTACAATACCAGAAATTTAGTAGTCGATAACCAATACCAGTGAAATTCCACGATTCTCAATACCGATTCAATATACCACAGTAACAAACCCATGTACTTTAACATACACTTCTTTATTACCGTTAGCATTCTGGATTTTGTGAATTTATCATTAATCCCTGAAGATTCGCCAAAAACTAAATTTTACAAGATTACATTTGAACACATCACGACAGCTTTGAAATATACCTCTGCCCAATACTGATGTTACCTGAAAAAACGAGTACCGTCACATTTTCTAAATTTTTGGCATCGACTTGGTACCAAAGTATCGGTTCTCGTGACATCCCTACACACAGCAGTGACATGACAGCCATCATCATTAAAGTCAGAGTAATCAATCACCCAGTTTAAAAATTCTGACTTTAAAAAAGTGCTTCACAATTAAAGCCAAAATGAAAAGATCATAATCATGTGCAAAAAATGACAGCTCCAGTGCAGATCAAAAAATGAACCCAGGAGCGCACAAAATTAATTTATCAAAATTAGGTTTATAAATAAGATTTCTGACCAACAAAAAAAAAAATAAATCCATACACAACTAGTGAAGTTGGCCAACAACATTTTTCATCTCCACCTTATCATATTGCCCTCGGCTTGCTCTTAAACCGTGTGTATGCTTGGTCTGAAAGGAGGAAATCAGCTCACGTAACCACAATCTCTTGCTAGTTTATTTAAAGGTCAAAGTAGGTGTGTAGGTGTAAACACAAAAATGACAAAACAGTAGCCGAACAAGCTGTTACTAACATCACGTAACACTTGGCAAAATCCCGTGTGGACACTGATAAAGCTGTGCACCTTTCTGCAACGCTAATGCGACCAAACGGAGAAACAGCTGAGGGGAAACTATGCCGACATCAGGAAGCAGGTTTTTAGTTGTTTAAGCACAGTTAAATGTATATACATTCTATTCTAACAACTAATGAGGACCACATTCACATCTGCTGCTGTTGTGTTGTGTTGTGTCCCGTCGGGATTTCACTTGCCTTGTTGAACTGGAAGAGCTCCTGTTTGAGTCGATCTCTCTGGGACTCCTGGCCGTGTCGCCTGAACCTCTTCATCCTGACTCAGCACCGGCGTGGAGCCTGCGGGCCCACTGACGCACGCTGCAGGGAGGAAAAGAAGAGGGGAGAGAGGTGTTATATTATGAAAACATCCCGTCATTCCTCCCACAGATTAAGTGTTGTCCTACTTGCTTCCTAGTTAAGTCTGAGGATAGTATGAGAGAGGAAAAGCGGAAGAGCAAGAAAGCAACACTGAAACTTTATTTCAGTCCCGTCTATATGCGAGCGATGCATCGAATATATCAGATATATCGGAATATAATCATATGTGTGATGTGGCGGTGGGTTGACCGTATCATTATATTGAGATATTCCTTGTGCATTTTTAGTAATATATTTATGGAGCAACAGCAGGCTGTGTTGACATGCAGGAGACTCGCTCTCCGTCTCACACATACACACACACCAAACTGAACAACCACGTCCACCAGTTTAACATCAATCATTGTCCTGAGTTCAAGTCAATTCAAAACGAGGATACCGGAGAGGAGCCGAGCACAGAAGAATCATTTCCGAAGAAAAAGGGGTGAATCGGTTCCAGGAGAGCAGATGTGGACTACCAACTCTGCAAAATCACTTAAAACACCACCCAGTGTAGAACACTGCAGTCAAGACTTCTCTTTGAAAGACAGTCAAACTAGCCCCCAAAGTTGTTTTGCAGTATGTGTGTATATATACTAGGCATTACGATAAAAACACATAAGAAGTGACTTCAAAATAAAACAGACTTACTGTGAACATGATCACCAATTTCACATTCATTCAAATCAATCAGTCAGTCAACAATAAATAAAAAAGCACAAAGTAGGGCTGTCAATCGATTAAAAAAATATTAAAATATATTTTTTATCTGTTCAAAAATGTACCTTAAAAGGAAGATTTGTCAAGTATTTAAAACTCTTATCAACATGGGAGTGGACAAATATGCTTGCAAATGTATGCATATATGTATTAATGGAAATCAATAAACAACACAAGACTATGACAAATATTGTCCAGAAACCCTCACAGGTACTGCATTTAGCATCAAAATATGCTGAAATCATAACATGGCAAACTGCAGCCCAACAGGCAACAACAGCTGTCAGTGTGTCAGTGTGCTGACTTGACTGTGACTTGCCCCAAACTGTATGTGATTATCATAAAGTGGGCATGTCTGTAAAGGGGAGACTCGTGGGTACCCATAGAACCCATTTTCATTCACATATCGTGAGGTCAGAGGTCAAAGGACCCCTTTTGAAAATGGCCAAGACAGTTTTTTCTCACCAAAGTGTCCTTTCAGACAAGCTAGTATGACATGGTTGGTACCAATGGATTCATTAGGTTTTTCTAGTTTCATACGATTCCAGTATCTTCACTCTAGCTTCAAAACTGAGCCCGCTACAACCTAATGATCTCAAGTTGCGCTCATGCGTTGAAGAAATTAGTGGTGTTAAAACGAATTTGCGTTAACTTTGACAGCCCTAATACAAATAAATAAATAAAACTAAATAGCAAACAAATAAAATGAATGATAATTTTAAAAAAAAGAAGACATTCCCAAAGACCAACCTGACCTCAAAATGACAGTACACTCCTTCAGAGTGACATTGAGAAACCTCCCTTTTTCCACAGACCAATTTCAATTCAGAATAATGGCGGACCACCTCAGAGGGTCACTCAGATAATGTCAGGACAGTCTGATGTGGAATTTCAAAAATTAAAGCTTTCTAAAATGTCACATACACGGTTCATTCCCCAGATATTCAGATTAGGTTTGCTAGAATGATCACACTGGTATGATCATACGCATGATCGAACGAACGGTTAAATCAAACAGTTATGTTAATCTCAGGGATGCTAATTTTGAAAGATAACCGACCCTCGTTAATGGATTATTAACCGTTAACCGACAAGATTTGTGCCTCGCATGCAGCTGTGCGCCAGCTGCAGGAGCACAACAGACAGCTGAGTCCCAAGTTCACCCGTCAGGAGAGCTACTGTAGCAGCCACAATGCTGCGCTCACTGTCTCCAGTTCAGCGTTATAGCTGTGAAAGTAGGTGTAGCTGTGTACAGTTTATTTTGTCGGTGAATAAATGCTACGAGGCTACAACTCGCTCCGCACAAGCGAGCTCAAGACCCGAGCCAACTTCCTGTATCCATAACTCCGACTCAGACTCTCTTAAGGAGGACCAGCTTTTCTCCTTTAAGTGACGAGTTTTTCCTCAGCTTTTTAATTCATTATTAACATTTCTTTTAACTGGTTTAATCGATGGCATTAATCGGTTAAAATGCTTAATGTTAACGGTTAATTATTAATATCCCTAGTTATTCTAGAAGCAAATGTGAAAATTTTGAGATGTACATTGTATATCGAAGAGAGACATTAAGATATTATTTATAAGCCATATCACCCAGCCCCTAAGCCGAGATTTTGTGGAGCCTTAGGTAGCTGAAACACTGAAGATGACAGAAAGGAATTCTAGAGGCGGAGTCTGGCATCTCTTGTCATCAGAGAACGAACAAACGAACCTGAGTGGGTGGGGTCCTGCTGCTCCCTCCCAAAACAAAAGATAAGGGCCAGAGGTCTGTCAGGTCACAACTAAGAAACCATTGTTTGGCAACCACACACACACACACACACACACACACACACACACACACACACACACACAC